>JAACJM010000234.1:0-126988 GCA_013368315.1 Tetrapyrgos nigripes | reverse complement strand
CTAGTCAGCTTACTCTTGTTCTTCTATCTCTCTTAACTCTCAATCGATCTTGTTTGTGTGACTTGGGTGGTTTGACATTGAGTGTACTAGCAACCTTGACACAGAAACAATGTCTTCCTCAGAGACGGAAAGACTGCAGAGAGACTCACCTTATCCTGGTTTGGAAGACAAGAACATCAGAGGACTAGCAGACCAGGACCGCAGCTTCAAACCAGTCAAGATCATCAGAGCATCAAAGTCATCATCTGCCCAACAACGCTGTGAGACTTATTACGCCAACAATTGGAACTGGAGCAAAGGAGATTGAGGGTGGAATCCCTACTGAAGCTACAGATCAAAGAGGTGAGGGAAGAGGAAGAAAGTCAACCTGCCACACCCCGAGACCTATCCCTGGAAAGGCATAAGGAACCACCTACTGCCAGTACCACACTAGAGTATGTGGATGAGCCTTCAATGAGGTCAGAACAGTCAGAAGCCCCAGAAAGCTCACGTTTCCCTACATCTTCCCAATGACAACCAAGATCACCCTAACCTCACAACCTGGCTTGATCCCCAATAGCTCCTCAACCAGTACACCCCAACGTCCAATTTGTGAGCTTTGGTGACCCCAACATTGCAGCTGTGATGTCGCAATTTGGAGCAGACAAATGTCCAGAAGAATCGCAAGAAGAGTATGCTTGCCGTAGTCAAGCAGACATCTGGATCAGAAGACAATCCCAACAATGGGACCCAGGACCCCAGGAAAATCATGAAGAAGAGATAGCAGCTTTACACTACCGAGCCATGGTGGAAACCTTGTGACAGCACAACATATCAATATACAGAAAGTCCAATGCTCCACCACAAAAGATTATTTGACGAAGAGGGACAAGCTAGCGATACCAACAATCTGGGAGTGTCTATTGTACTACTGCCAATAGATAACTGTGGATACAATGGGATAAGAGCACAATACCCTAAACCAATGCAACAACCTATCTGTGAACCCAAAGAAGCCCCCATAGACCCCCCCCTGTAGACCCACCAACCCGGACCCCTAGTCAACAGCGAGCTTCACCTTCCATGTCCCCTACAGTCTCCCAGAATAGTGGTAGCAACCACTGAGAACCATGTACATCAACTCCAAGACCACAAGTCCGACTACCTCAGGCAACACCACCTCAACAGCTCCTCTGCATCAACAAATAAATGACCCAGGTCGCCAATCAAATGCACCGTCACCAAGTAATTGTTAGGAGCGAGGAGAACACACCCAAGAGCTACCACCAGGTGATGGTGAACCACTGGATGAAGGCAAAGGATCCCAAAGGAGTAGAAGAAGTTGCCAGAGAAATAATTAAGAAGAAGACCAGGGAGGGAGACAAGGTGGTACTGGAGGCCCCAGATGATAGAGACAGATCTTTGAGTGGAAGAGGAAGCAGGAGTGGCAGCAATCACAGAAATGGACAAGGAGAAGGACAAAGAAACCCACTGGATCCAGACTGTAGACCTGAATTTGACCTACCACCACCAAACCCATGGTAGAACACCTGGTCCACCAGGGGGAGGTCCACCAGATGACGATGATCAGGACAACGACTCAGATGCAGATATGAGGATGATGAATGCCAGAAGAAGGGATGCTGTAGTGCTACACCATTTAATGATATACCACAGAATGTCAATGACAATCAAACTTTTATTTATGACCTGCAACCAAGTCTGATCTATGACCTGCAGAATAGAGTGTTCAAACGTATCGCAAAAATGATCAGATGGAAGTTGTATGTGAAAGGACACAATACAAATGAGAAGACCTGCAAGAATCTGGTGGCTGTGTTACCCAAATTTAATAGCATAATTATCATAGAGGAATGGATTACCTCTGTGGTAGGACTCCTAGAAACTCAAGGGATATTCGGGAAACCAAAAACTGCAAATGGGGAGAATTGGAGGTTACAGAGGATGACTGCCTGCATACAGCAGTACTTGCTGCCCACCTTAAAGGCTCAGCAAGACAGTGGTGCCAAACAAATATAGATCAACCCCATCCCAGATACATGGAGTTCACAAACACCTACTGCTGAACATTCATGGAAGTATTCAAAGGATTATATTTTCGCTTTATTGCGCCTACTGCAGTCTACCAACTTGCTAACAGATACATCGAAGTCAAATACAACAAAAATGGGAAATCACGTGAGTTCTTTGGGAATCTAGTACACTACACTGAATGTATGCCCACACCACTGGATGAATACAGGTTTAAGCTGCACCTTCTATGAGGATTCCCAGATTGGCTATCAAGACAAATAACGGAACCACGTCATCAGTCAACAGAATAATGACCTGTGCTATCTGTTATGAGGAAGGGTGGGAAGCCAACAATTCTACCATTACAATGATGCTAGCACTGAACTGAGGGGATGCCAAAATCCCAAACAATTACTAATTGTAAAAAAGGAATGCAATCAAGTAGTAGATCATGCAAGAATGAGAGCAACAGGATTGCCCTCAGAAGGATCGGGAGAAAGCTCCAGGAGACCACAATGTCAATATCAACAGCCCAGAGACAACAAAAATCAATGTCAATGCTCACCAAAACAGACCAAGGCTGCTGCAACCAATGCCCATGCATTTTGGTGAAGGAAAAGATGGATTGTGCTTCTCATATAGGCAAAAAGGCCACTTCGCAAAGACCCAGAATGCCCTAATCGCCAAGAAGGAGTGTGAATGGTGAGGATTCTAGAGGACGATGAATCATCAGACACTGATATGGAGCAATTTGGAGCCAATGCAGAGACATCAGGGGAGAATCACAATGAGTCCCAAGATTTGGATGAAGAATCTGAAGAGGAGGATCCTACACTGGACAATACTACATGGTTGTTGATAAGGCAGATGGACTTTACGGGATGAAGCATTTGGAATGAGTTATGAACAAATGACTGCACTGACCAAACCTGACCTAGAGCCAAACAAATGCACTAATAGAGCAGTTTGCATTGGTACAAGAGGAGCTATTCAAAGACTCTGTGGAACCACCACCACTACAAGAAGCATCAGACTCGAAGATGAAGAAGAATTCCAATGCAAAATCCGAGGATGAACCTGATGAATCCATACATGCTTACCAAACACTCAATTCACTCCCAGATACATGGGAGGAGAGAAGTGAAGGCTATGGATCCCACATGAAGAAATGCTGGAATACAGCCAGTTCATCGCTGAACTAGAGGAGGTACCTGGAGATGCAGAATTTTTTACAGCCACAACAGAACCAAGCCAAATGCAGGTCCCAAAGATAGGAAAATGCCCTGGATGATAAACTATCTATAGACAACCTAGAAGAAATGGTGGATCGGGCAATGACAGGGCAACTTGCAGACCCCAGCCTGAACCCACTCCTCAGAGAAGTGCAGCAAGCCTTAGATGAATTTTATACATCCTTAGGCTATACAACCACTAGTGAAGATACCCCTGTGAAACATAACCTGCCTATACATATCACCCTGCAACAAGTAGCAGACCACTTTCATGCCACAATGCAAACCAATACCCCTCTCACAGAAGCTGATACCCCAACTGCAAGAACAATGGATAGAATCATGTAAAGATATCTTGAACAGAGTTCCAGAGAAACTACCACCCTGGCGTGAAATCAATACACACTCCCCTCGTCGACAAAAATAAGAGATACAATTACTATCTACCTCACTGCCCAGACTCACTGCGAGGATTACTGAAGGAAAAGATAGACTTATACACTTGAGTGGGATGGTGGGCTCCCAAGGCAGTAGAACAAGTGATCCCAATGCTCTGCGTACCCAAGAAAGATGGCACACTATGTACCCTGTTGGATTGTCACCAACAAATGGGAATATTGTCTGTGACTGTACCCTTATGCCCAATCAGGATTATATCCAGATGCAGACTGCTAGCAAGAAGATATCCAAGATTGATCTATCCAATGCATACAAACAGGTGCAAGTCATTACTGAAGATGTTTAGAAGACTGCTTTCACTACTGTACAAGGAACATTTGTTAGCCAGACTATGCAACTCGGAGACTGCAATGCCCCCTCTACCTTCCAACAACTCATGAACCACATCTTTCACAACTTTATTGGAGTCTTCATGCATGTCTACTTAGACGTCTTCAGCAATAGTATAGCAGAACATCAAGCACACCTCAAACTGGTATTTGAGAAACTCCAGGAACAAAATTTCCATTTATGGGCAAGCAAGGTAGAGCTCTACACTCAAGCGGTTATGTGTTTAGGACACATAATCAACAACATTGGACTCCACACAGACACAGACAAACTGGCTGTGATCTGTGAATGGAGAACACCCTGAGATTATTCTGACATTCTCAAATTCCTTGGAATCGTAAACTATCTTGCTACATATTTACCAGATGTATCTGCATATACCACACCCCTATCGGAAATGATGAAGAACAAGCAACCTTTCCACTGGAGGCCAGTCCACAAAGTCTGCTTTCAACAAATCAAGGATATGTGTTGTAATGAGAAGATTGTGGTCCTACAACCAATTGATCCTTGCTGGGAGGAACCCATCTGGGTAATTTGTGATGCATCAGTTACTGGAGTAGGAGCAATGTACAGACAAGGCCCCACCTGGCAACAATGTCACCCTGCAGGATTCATGTCAAAAAAGTTCACAGACGCCCAACAACACTACCGAGTCTTCAAAGCAGAGACGCTTGCCATACTTGAAGCATTACTTATAGGCTATCACATAAACATAGTATCAGATCATGAAGCCCTCCAATTCTTCAAAACCCAATGCCAATTATCTAGCTGACAAATGCACTGGATGGAATACCTTTCATGATTTGACTTCAATATCACATTTATCCAAGGCATCAGCAACAAGGTAGCAGATGCCCTATTGAGATATTATTCTACAGACACACCCAAAGAGATACATCTGCCCCATGCATATGTTTTGGCAGATATACATTTAGACTGATAGGACGAAAAGAAGAAATCAAAGCACTATATGAGCAAGTCATGGCACTACGAGAATCCCAACACCTGAAAGAAAGAAGGGAAAAACAAGACATAGAAGCAGAGAAGTTGGAGGCAGCCAAAGAAGATGAGAAGCCTGAGGAAGTTCCACCACACCAATTCAATCCAATGGTAGTTGATTCGCAAGCATCAGGGCAAGATTTATGCAAAAAAAGTCCATGATGGTGATCCGAAATTCGTTGAAGACATCAAGGTAGCATATAAGTCAGACCCAGAATTCTCAAAAATCATCAAAAACCCCAAGGATCACCCATGGTTTGAAATGAACAATGGATTAATCTGGTCGAAGAACTTAGCACAGGAAACAGTGTCCAAAGGAATGAGATCATTGCAGGCACAATTCTGGAACAGGGACATCTTGTAGTCAGACATTACGGACCACAGCACACAGTGGACTACATTAGATGTTGGTATTGATGGCCAAAGATCCACGGAATGGCAGCCAAGTTCTGCAGAACATGTGAAATCTGCAACTGCTCAAAAGCAGAATATCAAAAACCAGCAGGGAAACTCCACCCCCTACCAATACCAACTAGACCCTGGGAGTCCATTGGTATGGACTTCATTGGACCGTTTCCAGAAATCAATGGCAAAAACTACATTTGGGTAGTCATCTGCAGACTCATGTCTCAAGTACATCTGATCCCTATTCATACCACGAACACAGCAATGGAACTGGCACACATATACATCCAAGAGATAGTGCGACTACATGGACTACCAGAATCTATTGTCAGTGACCAAGATCCAAAGTTCACAGCTATGTTCTGGAGGGAATTACACCGGATCCTTGGCACAAAGCTCCTTATGTCTACTTCGTTCCACCCACAAACCAATGGAATTACTGAATGAGCAAATCGCAATATCAATCAGATCTGCTGTTCCTCAGTATGCCCTGATCAACATGACTGGTTGATCAAATGCCCAATTATTGAGTTCGCAATTAATTCAGCCATCAGTGCAACCACAGGATTTGCGCCGTTCAAACTGAACTATGGATTCATGCCTACTTTAATGTGGGAAGTACGACAGTTCAAGAAAATCCCACCTGGAGTGTGTGCATTTGCAATCCAAGCAATCCAAAACCTCTATGATGCACATGATGCCATGATAGAGGCTAGGATCATACAAGTTCATCAAGCAAACAAGGACTGTCATGCAGACCTGGAGATCAAAGAAGGGGAGAAAGTATATTTATCTACCAAGAATCTTAATCTCCTGAAAGGCTGCATGAAGAAACTACTACTGAAATTTGTAGGACCATACAAGGTGCTAAAAACTTTCCCCAAAACCTCCAACTGTGAACTTGAATTGCCTCAAGAACTAGTCAAATGCAGAATCTACCTGCACTTTCATGTCTCCTTACTCTGCCCATATGAGGAGAATGATGCGATGGCATTCCTAGATCGACAAAGCTGGAAACATATGATTTCGGTGCCCAGAAACAGGAACAAGAAATTATATTTCCTTGTGCAATGGTCCCTCGGAGATGAAACGTGGGAACCCTATGAAGGAGTCAAAGATCTGAAGGCCCTTGACGAATACTTAGAACTTGCTGGAGTGAAGAAATGGGAAGACTTACCCAAACCAAAACCTACAAATGTGAAGAAATAGATCAATTGATCACAGCATGTGACCCTGTAACTTGTGTGTACATAAGCATACCAACTTAGACATACACTATCACCATTGTCCAACATGGACAATGATAATAGACGACGAATGTCATACCATCACTCCCCAACTACCTCTCACTATCACAAACAGTCTGAATCCCACATCGGAATGGTCAGGCGACTATCAAAACCACAAGAACTCTGAGATGCAGGAACTGTCAAAACCCGCCACGAAGCCATGATGGGAATTTGCCTGAAGCCTCAGCATTCTATGCCACCCCAAGGGTTGTGAAGAGTGCACCAGCTATGTTGACCACTGCCTCCAAGATGAAACACGAGGATGTGACTCACTCAGGAAGTATTCACACAAGGATCCCTATCATTGAACACAGGAACAGACACATACCTCACACAGGAAAATGAACGATTGAGGCAAGAAGTGAAAGAGTTGAAAGTAGAGAAAGAACAACTACAGAAACATGTAGAAGTGCGTGATCGATTGCTGAATAGCCTCAAATCTGAGAACAGGAGGGGCAAGGAAGATCACAGCCGTAGCCCATATCTATCACGTCAACCATTGCCATCATCACAATGTTCACAGCCACAACCATGTCGTAGATCTAGATCTCCACCTTGCAGAACAACTGGATCCAATCAACAACGAGAACCACCACCCTGCCAATACTCACCATCTCATCACTATTCACCTCCTTGTCACTATTTGCCAACTTGTCGCAATTCACCACCCAGAGCACCACATGCAGTATACCCCAGTGGAAAGAGAATCACACCCCATCATTCCACACCTCCAGCAGATAGGACCAAAGACAGTACATGCCAACCATCACCTCCTCAAAACTGGGCCTCACAAGATGAGAATAGTCCCACCATGACTAGGCTCCTCCAACAGACACTGGAACCAGGACAAGAGGATGATGCCCCAAGTTCAGTGGCTGCAAAAAATCATGTCCCTACCAAATTTGGAAGGTGGCAGTGCAACGCATCGTCACCCTTCTTCTCCTCCTCGTAAATACACATTGTCTATGTTAGAGACTGTATATACCTTTCAATTCCATTTCTATTCTCTCTAAACAAGCCATGGCACTAGAAACCACCAGAAACTACAACAAATGCACACCCACCAAGTGAAAAGCACTGGTACTTTACCATGAAAGACTGCAGTTGCCGTTCCACAAGATTTTGGAGGAGCAGGAGTTTATTGGGATGGGGATAAGCGAGAAGACGTTGCAGAGGAATTATCAAGCAGTGAAGGGAAACAATGGAAACTGTTATTTGGAGTCAGAGAAGGTCAAACCAGGGAGACCAAAGGTCATGTCGAAGGAAGACATTGACAGGTCAGAGAGGTTGTTTGAGAATGAAAGGGCCCAGGACGCTTCTGACCTTCAGTGACGATTCTACCCCACATCCCCTTACGGACCATTCAGGACAGCCTTAACAAGGCTGGTCTCATTGGTTTTGTTGTTCCAAAAAAGCCCAAACTCGAACAACGACACATCAACGTGTGTCTTTCATTCACAGTCCAGAACCAGGAATGGGAGGACCTGAAGAAATTCCTCAAGGCGCATGTCTTTTTCACTGATGAATCCAAATTCATTATCCATGGCTCCAATGGGAAGCGCTATTGTTGTCGTCGCAAGGGTCAGGATTGGTTCACACCACGAAATGTGCAAGGCACAACAAAGCATTCTGCTGGAAGGGGAAGGACAAAGGAAAGCTAAATGTTTGGGGATGCATCACGCAGTGGGTGTTGGGGAGCTTGTGAGGGTTGAGGGGAATCTCAATGCAGAGCAGTTGTGTCAGATTTACGAACAAGGTCTGCTCAAGACCGCTCAACATTACAGTCTCTCCACAGGCAACTTCATCCTCCAACAAGACAATGATCCAAAAACACACGTCCAAAAAAGCGAAGAAATGGCTTCAGGACCATCATATCTGTACCCTTCCTTGGCCAGCACAATCTCCTGACCTCTCACCTATTGAAAATCTGTGGAAGGAGTTAGATGACCGAGTCTGGAAAACAATACCTTGTCCAGAGACTTCTGATCAGCTGTGGGCCAAAATTTGGGATGTTTGGTATTCTCAGGACTTTCAGCCATATGTCATCCATGTCTACAAGTCTTTTCCTCATCGTCTTGTGCAACTCAGAGAGAGATAATGGCTTCTCTATCAAATATTGAAGGATCTCTCTTTCTTGCTAGCATTTGTACTGTTTGCCTCTGGTTTTTTTGCACACTAATATTGTATATAATGTATCCTAGCTACATACAAATTTTGAAGAGATAATCTTGTCTATAACATGCTCTGCTTGCGTTCCGGCTTTTGGTACGATGAGGAGAACTTTGGGATGACACGTCGCACTGCCACCTTCCAAATTTGGTAGGGACATGATTTTTCACAGTGACTGTTGCTATGAAGATGAGGATGACAAAGCACCAGCATGCAAGGTCCTGCAAACAGTACCAAAACCATTCCCAGCCCTCAATACACCCAGCATCGACACCCTTACAACTGACCAACTCACATTCCGAAAATCCAGTTGTAATGCCAAGAAAGCCTAGCCCAAACGGAACAGTGGCTAGCTGAAGCCAATCAAACCAATAACTTCTCCACTGTTCACTGCATCTGCAATGTAGTAGGTGTGTTCCACACCATCAATCATAGCTCAAGTGGGGAGAATCCAGCTACCAACCATCATGGTGGTCCTTTGCTCATCACATCCACAAGAAGATCACGATCCCTACCTGGCTCAAAAACCCACGAAAGTTGGAAGTGGTGTACAAATTGGATAAAGAGGTGAAGCCCTGGAAAGTAGTGAAGGTACCACAGGCAGAACCAACCATGCCAGTACACAGGCAAGCAGAATGGATAGCTGGATAGGGCAATTCATGGACCACACCAGGAGTGGCAAGTGACACTGGACCTGGTGATCAACCTCCAAACCATCCACAGACTCAACAGCACCCAAATCCTTGGACAACTCCAAAACGACGTCACAGGAAAGCAGCGCTTCGACAATTACTATTTGGAGCTCATCGGCCAACCATACCTTTACGAACACCTTCTAGACCAATGGAAAATACCCCCACCAGCAGAAGGCTCCACCCTAGTAGCCATCCCTGCACTCAACCCAAACATCACCATGAAGGAATTCATATGCCATGTTGCTGGTGCCAGACTAACAGTTAGTCTCACGAACCAATGCTACAAATGGGCACAACAATGGCTTTCTCAATGCCAAGGTTATATTCCCAGAACCAGAAAAGGCTAGAACATTGGAACACTATCACCAATTTAGCTGCACAACAAGCCAACAAGTTCGGCATCCCAACGTACCCACCTGAAGTCTGGACCCTGCCATCAGACTGGAACATAGCAGACATCTACGAGCACTGCCTTCACAGACTCGCTGAACTTGGCCAACACAAGAGGGAATCATGCAGAACAGGTGCTTCTCAACAAAGGTCTCTTGGACAGCCAGGGCCAGGCCCTCTGGAGTGGGCCCCAGTTAATGCAACTGTGATGAGTAACCAAACTGAGCTGGCTATACCTGGAGACGACGATGTCCTGATGGTTGACGTGTCCAACACCGTCAACCAGGAGAATCACCATATACCACTATCACGAACATCCACACTGACGGAGCCGAACCCAAGTAATGGACTCTCAGTAGCCAGGTCTACTGAGGTGGCCCCACAAATATTGCGTGTTTGCTTGATGATTTCGACATATACTGCAACAAATAACTGATCTGCTACCCACACTTGCATTAGGACCACCGGCCTTTTCTTGGACTAAGTTGGACAATACAATACTTGCGCCACTTACCACTTGGACTACCTATCTACGGATGTATATGCATAGTACCTACGAATCATCCCTGCTGTTCCACCACCACAATACCCACACCAGTGCATGATAATTCTTGTATAAATTGACTCGCCACTCGATCTTAACTAAGGCTGCAACCAAATACTATTAATTACTGTTATAAACAAGTTAATAACATGTTAATTACTTAACATGTTATGCCTGAGTCCAGTAACAGGTTTTAACTGTTATAACCTGTTATAACTGCTTGGTCTCGATTGGTGGCCCAGGGAGCTGAAAATAAGACATATTCATACCTCTTCAGTATCTGAATAAAGACAACCTCACCCGTCAGAGTACCAATTACTAACCTGCAAGAGTATTCCACCATCAAGAGCTGGTCTTGGAAAGCTTACAAAGACTCTTCCTTCACCAATCCTTCACCTTCTGCCAACTTATTGCAGTGAGGGTGTCCTAAGCTAGGTCTGACCATGCTAAGGATGTAAATAAAGAATCTTGCTTTTTGCATGGTAATGTAGTCATGGATTGCACTGAGGACATATTGACAGGCAAGCATGGGGTGGTAACAGTGACACTCCTGAAAAAGATGGATTTTCCGGACAGAAGGAGCCTACATAAATACTATCTGAAATGAGGGAGAGGGGAGATGGTATGTGAAAGGAAAACTCTGTGTGTACACTGTAGATTAGTGGTTAAGTCAGAAACATGACTATTGTAAAGTATAAAAACAGATTCAGTTCAAAATGGGCTCTGAAGATTATCAGCAGATGGAAATTTGAGTCAAAAAAAAGTGCCCATAGGGAACTAGTTAGTACCTAGTTATAACTGGTTATAACATATTAAAACCTGTTACCTGTTAATTACACTCTGAGGCATAACAGTATTTAACAGGTTGCAGCCTTAATCTTAACGGGGAGAGTGTAGACAGTATACCTTTCTATCACATAATCAAGTACATACAAGGGGGAGGCAAAAAAAAAAATTAAGGATATAGGGCCGGAAAAATTTTTAAGGCCTCGGACGCCTGGACCAACCAACCACCTCGTGTGAATATTTCTATATAAGGGAATTATTTGTAATAATTTGTAATCCTTAGCCCCGTCATCCAGTTATGACGATCGCTTCGACCCTCCCACTACCGTCGAGCGCGTTTCTCGCTTGTACAAGCCTCGCATTCCCATCTGTTAGAGGGATATCCAAGGCCTACACAATCCATATGGTACTAGGTCATATCAATGTGTCAGTATCGTAGTAGAACTACTGTAAGTGCAAAAGTTTCTTCGTCTTCTCAGTCTCAATCCTCCTTTTCCCATCCTTCTGACATGTAGCACTTCGCCAGTGTCGGTTGAAAAAATTTTGTATACCAGCCGTCCCAACTTGTATTTCTTTTGCACAGTCCGGACAGGTGACACTTCCATTGATGACCTGTATGCTCTCGAGCTCCTGGAAGGTATGGCATTAGGTATGGCATTAGAATGTATACAATAGATAGCATATGTATTCACCGGTGGAAGCTTCGACATGTTTTCGGGACTGTTTGACGTGGCAGCAAGTATGTAGATTAACCGAGTCCCGCTCTCAGGTGTATTACTTGTCCTAAAACTACCTTAAAATGTACCAAAAATGACACCAAAACGCTAAAAATTTTCCCATATAAAAAAATTTTTAAGGGGATTTTGGTCCAAACCACGGACCAGCCCTATATCACTCGGCTAATTTTTGCGGCCCCCTTGAGTACATATTTAGGAACTACTGCATAGCCGAGTTCTTTACTTGTCTTTGTATCTACTCAAGCTCTATCAATCCTAACAGGTTGAAGTGTTATATTGGCCATAGGGCCTCTTTGAGTAGTACAAGGGCTAGCCGCTCTACAAGTAGCCGAGTTGGTTTGTCCCATTTTTTGGCGCATACGTGCCAGCTTTTCGCTTGAAGGACAACTTCTAGCTAGATGTAGGCGTTCCTTGCGAAATTTCTGCTCTATTTCGGGTCCTCAGATCTCGGTATACGCGGCAGTGAGCACAACAACGTATTTTCTTAGTACAAGATCAGCCAATAATTATCACTGAGAATTGACTGAGAAACAAGCCTACTTACTCATTTGACATTTACCAGGTAGCACATTGGCATCGACTTCAATCACTGAGGGTTTAAGTTGATCGAGAAACAATCAAGAAGCAACTTTCACTTCACTTTCTAAAACAATCTATACAGTATATCGGGAACGTCGGAAGCAAGTCGGGAGCAGCGGCTGAGGATCACTCGCATCACGTGTAGAGTCCGCGAATCGGGTTTCCGGTTCATCGCGAACCGCAATCTCGACCTCCACCTTCCAATGAATGTGCACGACACGCTGGGAGACGGCAAAAAGTTCTAGTTCACCAGCTCAAGCCCCTCTCAAAACACGGACCTTATCGTATAGACCACGGTGTCGATAACTAACCGTTGTACCAACGTCACCTCCCCAAGTCCTTTCTCGATTCCTGGCAGTACACACGATCATATGCTAGAGGGCTGCTTGGATTGCTGGACAGTATCGGGGTAGTAATAAAGGCCTTTTGGGTTGCATGCTTGAGATGTGAGACGCGCCTTGGGTGAGTGTACCAGATCTTTGCTCGGCAAAGCGCTCTTCCAGGCTCATTAAAAAAACATTTTTTAGCGCTCAAAGTGGCCCTTTTCGCGTCCCTTTTGATTCTCTGTATTGCAACGTCGCGAAGATGAGCATATCTGGGACAGTCGTCCCGGGTGTCAAGTGCCATGAGCAGATAGCCTGGATAGCGTTGGAGAACCCAAGGAGGAGCTTTTTACGGCAGGTCTTCACTGGCAAGTGGTCAGCTTAGAATCCGTCTTTCACATTGTGAGTCGTTCTTCGTTCGGAGTACCCGTCTTTCTGATTATTTGAGGATTTGGCAGCACTGTGGAAAAGTATCGACGCGAGACCATACTGTGTTTGGCCAGGAACTACCGTGCTTGCCTCATCGTAGAGAAATACGCTGTACCCCAGATATTGGACCTAGTGATGTGAAGTGATGTGGTGAGCAAATCGTGCCTGCAGTTTTCAAAACGATTCACATATCATCTTAACAGCGACTGCGCTATTCTGTTCAGTGAGGGTTTTTGCGTGTGCGCATGTCTCTGGCTTCTCCATCAGGTATAAGGTATGTGCTAGCAAATTTTGTGCATTTCCTTCTCTGGACGCATTGTCCGTCATTGTTCTACTTTTCTAGCCTTTACGTGATTTTCATTTTGGCTGACCATTGTCCTCACCAGAAACGGACGGACCGGGACAAACAAAGGCCTCTGTTTGGACCGCAACATCTGCAACCTTTATATTCTCACTGTCCGTCCCTCTTCTCTCTTTATTTTCATCTTCATTGACGCTGCTTGCTATTCACTACAGCCCCCATCCGTCGACTATATCCAAAAGTTACTCCATTATCTCAATATGTTACAACCATTGACACAACAATCCCTGCCTGACATCCCTCCTCTTCTCCTGCCTCCTCTTCGCACCGCCTCTACCAACGTGTCGTCTACAGACACCCATTGCCCAAGTCTCAAGCGCGTTAAATCCAACGCCAACATCGACGAGTACTTCTCACAACCCAGATCCGGTCGCACTACATGCGGGAAAGCAGTGGTAGGAGAGTCACCAGGAGACAAGTCTACGCCTTCGGCAGGTTTGGTACCGACACTCACATCCACACCCGCTCACAAACGTACCAAACCCAGACCCAGCCCGCCCCCAACTAAATCTCAAAACGAAACGCTCACCAAAATCAAAACCGTGGATGGTGACGCTGAGGATATCAGTGCTGCCCTCTCGGAATCCCTGTTCGCCGAGGTGCTTCCTACCCCAAGCCTCAAACCGTTTCTCGTGCATCCATAGCCGCAGCAAGACTCTTACGCCTTCAACAAGAGCAGGAGAAGGACGACAACGATGCGTTTGGGATGTCTGAGGTGTGTGTTTGTTCTTTGTCTGCTTTCGACGTCAGACATGCTCTGCTCGATTGCTCAATCCCCATCCCTTTTTTTTCATGTTTTGACCATGGTTTGCTTTTCATTTCTTGGGTCTGAGTCCTGACTCGCCTATGCATGCGCACACGCATATACGTTCCCCATTGTCCCTTGCCCTCCCAACCCTCTTTTTTTCTTTTCTCTGTTACGATTGCTGACCATTTCTCTACGCTTTCTTACAGGCCCAATACCGAAATCTCGTCTCATCCTTCTCTACCGTCAAATTCGAGTTCTTCGATCTCGATGGCCTCGTCTGGACGGGTTCTGCTCTTAAACGAGCTAATGATACTGCTGCTGCTGCTAAAAGACGAAGAGGTTCCAGTGGCACCGGCGTCGGCACCGTGTCCGAAGACAAAGAGAACGTTGATGTGAATGAGTCGCCTCTTCGCTTCAAAAGGCCAAAGCAAAAGAATGAAGATGAGGGAACTCGGTTCTTAATTGTAGATGAAGATATTGAAGGAGAAGATGGAGATGGAGAATATAGAGGCGAAGAAGACAAGAACCAAACCATTCGCGCATCCGTCTCACCATTCACTGTTGAGGCCCTAGCTATGCTTACCCGCCCTCCTCGTTCTCGTTACCGCGACAAGTCTTCAGAGTGCGCTACCGCTCCCGTCACCGCCTCTACCAACGCCAAAAACGACACTTTCATCACTACTCCTATCACTACTGCCGACGCTAGTGCTACTGCTAGGACTAGGACTACGAGGAGAACCCGCCCTATGGGTCCTGCAGATGTCAATGACTTCTTTTTTCCTGGTTGCAATGCAGACGCGGGCTTAGACTCAGCCTCGGTCTCCCACTCTTCGTCTTCGTTCTCTTCCAGTCCCCATCCTAATTCTAAGTCGGCTTCAGCGTTGGCTGAGGTCGCTTCTGAGGCCAAGGCTTCTATTAAGACTGACGCAGCTACCTCTGTTCCTCGGATCACGACTCCGGCTGAGACCAAGCCTGAAGCTGAGAGCATTTGTAGAGGCAGGCCTCGAAGGACTCGTTCCCAATCTATCATGGATGGAGGAGTTTGCGGAGAGTTTGTCAGGTCGAGGTCGAGGTCGTTGTCCCGGACCCGAGACATTTCGGATTCCGTGGCTGATGGGTGGGTAGGAGGAGAAGAAGGAGATGGTCTCGCCGATGCCGATGCCATAACGATACCCTGCAAGTCTTTTCTCGACGACTCCGACTCCGACTCCAGTGTGTCTCAGCCTGGTCCCGGCACGACTGGGACCATCCGTGCGAGTACATTTCAATGTCGTCCCAATGCATTCGCGGTCTCTACGAGAAGGGTGTCTGAATCCCAATCCGACACTGCCCTGAAACTGGACCCCCAAGAAGAGGTTGAGAAGGTTAAGAAGGCCGCCGCTCAAGGTGTGTGCTCGTTATTCTCACCTATTCATATTCCCCTTCGAGTTCTGCCACACCCGTTGGTGGATGTATTTGTCTTCTTGGGTTGGATTTCGGTTGTCGTGAGGTTTTTGCGTTGGGTTGATGGATGTATTTGAGTTGGAAGGGTTGTGCGATACATTCATTCTTTCTGCTCCCGATAATGTTTTCCCTCTACATTGTTTTGCACCATATCACGACAACAAGGTACTCATGAATACTTCTGCGTATAGACCCTCCTCCAAGACCGCCTCGGGCTCCTCAACGTCTGCATGTACAACCTCGTCATGGACAGGATGATGATCGTCCTCGCCCTTCACTCACCAACTGCAAAATCACCACCATGACCACTCCCGCGTCTACTGCCGCTGGCGAACCTCTTTCTGCCCCTCCGGTCTCCCTACGTCGCTCTCCTCCCAAACGTTCCAAAGGTTTGGTCAAACCTAAACGTATCAGAACTCCTCTTTCGCCTACCCAGAGTCATACCAAGTCCAATTCTAAGTGCGACGCCAGTGTTGGTCCGGAATCTACTTCCAATTCTGCAATGGCTAAGGGACTGGAGATACCAAGATCCAAGGCCGGAAAGGGAAAGGGAAGCGACCGGAGAGATAGGGATCCCTTTGCTACATGTGGTCGTAGCTTCCGCCAGATGATGGAAGTTGAGGACTGGAGTGATGATTATGAAGGATATGGGGACCTTACTGCTGGTTTATACCCTGATGTCGTTTCTGCTTATCTCTTATGATGTCCTTCGGTGACGGCTGGAAAGGCCTAGTCTCTTTGAAGGGCATCCGTCGGCTGGAAGTCAAGAGGTGGAAATCATGTTGCCAGTAGGAGGCTAGTGGACGTTTTCATCATCAACTTGCATTGGATTTCGCTCATAATGAGGTTTGTTGGGGAGGGGGGTATCTATGTACTGTACAATATATCTTTCGATTGCTGCATACTGGGCTCTTTCGCTCGTTGTTTGACTAGTTGCTGCTCTACAAGTTTGACTCTTCTATGTACTATGATACTATATAGTACTCTGTTATCCCTGTCATCTCTTTTAATAATGATCTAGATCTGTAGCTTTATTTGATCTCTTATCGCCCCTCTTTGGTGAGAAGGCATGTTTTCTCCTAGCCAAGAAGTAAAAAAACACGCATCCACGTAGGTTACGGCAAGAGAACAAAAGAATGACGATATGAAGGAGTGTGTAAGTGCAAAACGTGTAACGATTGTGAACTGTAGTATAGCTACTCTGCAAAAGAGCTTTTCAGGCTACAGACTCGCACTGCACCCCGATCAAGCCTGATACGTCGGTGGCGGATCATCCGTCAGCTCCCTAGCCCAATCCGAATTCAGCTGCATCTCCAACATCTGGATATGAGCCCTCATACGACGCATCTCTTCAGCAGAAACTAAAGCATCCCTCTGATACGCTACCAATTGACTCCGCATCACATCTGCTTCCTCTAGAAGTCGAATTTGGCGGGGGGTCGTTCCCGTTTGTGTTCCCATTTGACTCGGAGTGTTACTAGTAACTGAAATGATCGAGGATTCTGATGAAGATCGGCTCTGGCTTCGGGGGTGTACGGGTATAGATATAGTACCCGGGATTTGGGATGAATTTGGATGTGAATGCGTACTAAGAGGACGCTTCAAGCTGGGAGCCGACTCGAAGGAATTAGGGTTAGAGCTTCCTGAATCGGGTTCGTTGTTGGAAGCTGATATAGTAGTGAGATCTGACTTTAGATCATACGGCTCCACTTGTGTTCGCTCCTGGTGGTCGTTCAGTGTACCATACCAAGGTAGCCATGTAAACAGGCTTCCTAGTCGAGATAGATTGCCTCCTGTACCATCACTGACTGGATTGTCGTGTGCGGTGGCAAGGGAATCCTGGCTAGATTCTCCTGGAAAAAGTACAGGTCCAGGAGAGTCCGAGCCGCCTGTTGATTCGAAAAGAGGATATTCCGTCTTTAAATCATATGGCTGGACGGTGGAATGTTGGAGTCTATTCACGACGATCGGACTTCTTGTCGTCGTTGAATTTCGATGGCCGTGACGATTCTGCCTCCTTAAAAGATGTCGTCGTCGGAAAAGGATGAAAAGGAATATGACGGATATGAGGAGAGTACTGAATACCACTGGCAGGATGATTTGTAGTCTAGGTGAGGAAGAATCTCCAGTGGCAACTCCGATGGATGTGGTACTTGGAGTGGGGTTTATTGGGGTAGTACTCATTGTGGAGGATGGAATTGAATTTGGGGAGGATGAGGCCACGTTACTGTCACCATGTCAGGACCATAAACTGTATTTCGTATGAATAACGTTGTAACGTACTTTGTCTGAGAGTTTGGAGAAATACTGGTAGCCCTGTTGAAGATGGTCACGGTGTAAATAGGAAAGAAGCAGTTGGCATAGAGATTTCGATCGTTTACTCACGACGAAATTTCTAGTGATGATTGGGCACCTGAACGACCTGGTGTGGCCCGTGGTGTAGAAGATGATTTGTTGGGGATAGCTGCTGAACCAGACGTTTCCGAAGGAGGAGGAGCAGCGGTAAAGCTACTACCTGTATTTGTTGTTGCAGCGTCTACCGTTGAAGCAGCGGATGCACCGACACCGGTATTTACTGTATTGCTCGTCGGCGAAGGAGACTTCTTCAACGTTGATGGGTCAGCTTGTCCACCTCCCGTAGTCGTTGCTGTATTTTATGAGGTTCCTCCTAGGCCTATGGTTATAATTTGGTTCCCGTGCCCGGCCCCGATCCCGGCCCCGTTTGTGGCCCCGAGTCCATTCCCGCCCTCGTTCCCATTCACACCAAAATTTCCTGTGAGTGGACCTGTGGACTCAATGTCGGCCCTACGCCATCGAGAATTGAAAACGCTGAGGATTTTAGAAGCCATCCAGATCATAGATATATCATTACCCAATGAAGCCCGGAGAAATAACTCGAAGTCTACTTACTTTTTCATAAGGAAATGAATGTGGTAGAGAAGGAGCGACAAAGTTGTAGCTGTGAGGTTGTCATCTTCAAGAATCTTATGTAGATACTGTTGGACGGAGCCGGCAAAGTGATGAACATGAAACCAGCGGCGGAGGTTACGGACAGTGATAGCATCTGCCAGTGTTAAGTAGTGATGCTAGCAAGCATGCATATCACCGACCCTATTCGTCGATCGCTACGTCAGGCTCTGCGAGTACGAAGCATATTTTGTTGAATCCAGCTTTGCCAACCATCTACCTTCCAGTTAATGCCAGACCTGTACCCGTAAAATCGACTGGTGTAGTATTACTTACTATTTGCGCTAGCACACTCTATCGGTAAGCTAGACTTAGCTATTCATGTCCAATTCTGATCAGAATAATCAGTGACTTTTCTGATATGATATTTTCTCTCTCTCAGTTAACCACAACTCGTATCAAGTACGCAACCATCATCGTACCTTCAAGTTACAGCTTCAGTATCGTGATACATCTTCAATAAAGCGATGCAAGTAGGCCTCTGAGTCTAATCTTGGCCCAATTCTTTGGCATCTGTCATGGTTGTGACAGTTGCGGAATCGTGTTGGTCCTGAAGAAGAGCGGTCAAAAGCTGTTACTGTGGACAGGTGCTTGATGAACTGAGATTCAGAGACAGAGGAGAGCCTTAGAATACTTTTGATAAGGACCGTAAGTAATGACCGTCGCAGATAGCATAAACTACGAAGTTTGGATTTGCGGAGTAAAGCAAGTTGATTTTTTGACTCGGAGATCTAACAGCGTTCGGTTTCACAGGTGTACTAACAACTAACAGCTTCTGCGGAATCGTAAAAAATGATCCATGAGGCTTCCACTAGCTGCAGCTGTACTGTGAATTGTACAGTGACTCGGATGAGGACGTCCTGGATGAGTCTGACCACGTACTAAAACAGAGACAAGAGGACAACTGCTTGATGGCGACGGCCTGATGACAGAAGTTGGGACTCGGAGGAAAGGACAGATTGCTGACTAATCGTCAAGCTTTTTCGTCAACAACCATCTCATTAGGACCTTACAACAGTTCTCCTCCCGCACTGATGCGTCCCAACTACAACTACGAATCTGTATTCAATATCTCTTCTCAAGAGGCTAATGGCCTGGAAGAGCGCCAATCTATCTAGTCAATTTCTACGAACTCGGAAAGACTGCGCTTCTCAAGTCCCCCATCTTCAAGCACACGACCTCAGTATTTTCTATTCATAATAATCAGTATTTCCCTTTCTCTCTGCTTTAGATGTTCTTAAATTACTCACCGTCATAGCCTAGGACTGCTGATTGGTCCATGTAATATTGCGAACGTGCCTTCACCCTGACCCGCAAAAGCCGGCACCGAACGACTACCAGATGGCTTCCTAGCCTCGAAGATTCTCCAGCTCATCCCTCCTTTCCGTAAGGACCTCAAAACCTCGCTGCAGTTTACCCAGCCTTTTCCTGTCTTTTATACTGTCCACGTCGGGACTTGCGGCCAGCCATACCAAACACGTTTGCTCCACTGTGTGTCCCGACATTATCTTCAACCCTGGCACTGACCGACGTTATACTGCCCCGCAGCTACCCAAAAACAGAAGCTCTCGTGGTAGGAGATACCGTTGTACGACGACGACGGAAAGATGGTCTACGGGGTGGAGAGACTAGGCTATGGATGACATTACGGGTTGGAGGTGAGTGGTATCTCAAGTACCAGGCCCAAGTCTCCGTTTCAATTTGTTTTGTGTCTCTTTTTTTCTTCCCTTTTCTTTTGCCCTGGACTCTGGCGATTTTATGTCGTCCGACTGGCTCTTCGCCTTCCCTAAGCTCCTTCATACATATATATTTTCCCTCTATTGTCCCGTATCATTATCACAGTTTTATCCTTCTCTTCGTCTTGTTCTGGGACCTGAAGTTGATAACCATCCCAGTGCTCAAACCAACCGTACTCGTCCCTCGCTGCAGCTCCTCCACCGCCGCCGCCCTCAACACCTAATATACGCCGACAGGAGGAGTCAGCCAGCATCTTGGAGTCAGCCAGCATCTACTGACCTCGACCTTCTATAAAGTCAAGATAGCTTCGAAGCCATACCAGTGCACTGGTCATTTTGCCCCTCGGAGTCAGGTTAAAAGGGTGTATCGATATCCTCGTCGTACTCGTCATCTCCGTCAATAGCTTAGCACCGAACCAGAGTCTCCGCGAGTTGCTTCTATTAGATCGATAAGCCATCTTGGAGGGAGATTTGTCAGTCGCTTCAGCTGGCGTAGGAATAGTAAGCACCACTGACCCTATACATGAAAAGACGAAAATTCATTATATCATTCCAGCCATGTCTACCCCGAGCACGTCCTACACCAACACCTCGTTAGCCGTTCTCGGTAGCAACGATGCAATCAGAGCCCTCGTCAACGACGCCCTCGCAAAACACTCCGGTGTCAAGAAAACTCATCGTCCTTTCCCGTCCTCGGCCGCCTTCATCTTCCTCGAAACCCTCAAACTTACCACCCAACCCCGAGTTAATCCACATGGACGTCAGGGTGATGGTGACTGTTGACTGGGGATAAAAGGGAATGTGTTTTGCGTTTCGAGTTTGTGGGTATCGGTAAGTATGCATCTTGAGTTGTCTTTCCCGTCCCCCACTTCCTTCCTTCGCTCTTTGTTATCTTGGCTAGCGTAGCTGGCATTTCAAAGTTGTTGCCTTTCCTCTTTCCTCCCTTTCTCCCCCCCATTACCATCGTTTGCTCTAGTAGTCAAGACTTTTCTTTCTTGTCACCGTCTGTTGTCAAAACTGAAGCTGATATCGCCAACTTCTAGAATATGTCCGCGTCTCAGGCTGGAAAAGCGGATTAGCAAGCATACAACGACATATCGCCGCATCCACTGCTTTTCAACTACACCATCTCGACTTTCCAACACATCATTTATCACAACCGGTATAACCATGTCTATCATGACCAGGAGTCGTCAGCTCCAGTCCAAGTCAAACCTCGCATTCCTCAGGCTCCTGCGTACACTTCGGGTCTCTCGATAACGTCATTATTGGACAAATGACAACACCGAGTGGATGGATACAAGTCGGATGGACTCGTCCCGATCTAGGTTTGGGAGAATGTCTGTTTGATACGTTGACGACGAAGAGAATGTTGAGGAGAAAGTTGGTAAAGAGCTGGGGGTAGAGGGGGTTTAGAAGGCAGATGTATATGCTCTGTGTTGTGAGCTGGGAGTATGTCTTTTTTCAGTTCTCAATCTTCAGCATTATCATTACGCCTCGTGGCCCTCCTCTCTTTTCTTCCTCTCCACTGTCTCGCTATTTTATCAGTTGATACTAACTTACGTCTTTTTTGGTCGTTTTGTCCTCCAGTTTTCAAGCCCCATATTTCGCGATGAATGAGCACGTCGCCTCAAGCAGCTACGGCTACGTTTGCTCGCAAATGTCTATACCTAGAAAGCATAAAGCCATACTAAACATACATCAAATTCTCAAGAAATTTTCCTTAGAGAAGTGACCGTTCTGCAGGCTGGGGTGGAGAGAGTGATGCAGACTTCACAGTGTTCCTATATCGTCTATAGATCGTAGGATCAACAATATTGGACTACAAGAAGACGAAACTCAGATAAGTAGTATGTATACTTAGATGTACAGTATTGGCAGAATCAAACACAGCCGTTTCTCGATCTAAACCACTTTATTATCTCCCAATCTACAGCGTTACGACGTCCTCCAACCTCTTCCAAACATGTCCTTCCCAAAATTTATTCCCACTCCCCGCGGCTTCCGAGTTTTCACTTCCTTCCCCTCCTTCCCCTGGCCCTCTCCTTCCCCTTTCCCACTCATTGGATTCGGCCCCGGCCCCGGATTATCCTTCTGCGTAAAATGATCCCACCCAGTACTCCCCACTCCAGAATCACATTGGGATGTAATCAACGTGCGGAACTTCCAGTCTGACGGCCCAGAACCGGGGATAGCTTCGACATTGGTAACGTAGGGTTTTCCGAGACGGTCAGCAATTTGACGAACCGTCAAACGCTCGCCTTGGAGACGGAAGTGGGTATTGGAAAGTTGGGAGAGGGGGAGGGTGGTTAGGATGTGTGCGAGGAAGCCTAGAACGGAAAACATGGAAACAGTTACAGGACGTAAGTGAGATTATCGAGAATTGGAAACGAAGGAAATTGGAATGATAGTGCTTACCTCCAATATCCTCCTCGGCTGTAAAACTAGCAGGCGTTTCGCCTTTACCAATGATATTAAATTTTTGGTTGACGTCGTACCCGAAGACCCAGGATATCCAGCGAAGCCATAAGCCAGTCTACAGAAAAGAATAGTGAAGAGGGGACGGTACTATGTCAGTAAACCTGAGAGGCTCAAAAAGGCAAGGAAGGGGAAGAAGAAAGAAGCAAGAAAATAACTCACAAAAACGTGTATGTAAGGTAACTCGATAGATTTGAGAAACTCTACTCAAAAGTCAGTACCTATTACCGAACAGAAAATTTGGAACCGCACCTGCAAATCTATTCTTCTTCACCTGTATGTCATCCTCGCCTTCTCCCTCTCCGTTCCGCTCACCCTTCCCAGCCAACCCAATCGTAACATTCCCAAACTCAACCGGTACAAAAACCTTCACACCCGCCTCTCTCGCTGCTACTGCGGCTTTCTTCTGCGCATCGAATATCGCTGCGTCTGATAGCGTCGATATTACCACGTCGGTGGAGTATTTCGTGAAAACCTCCACCAAGGCAGAGTGGTTGTTGTAGTCGACGGCGACGAGCTCGGCGTTGGCTGGCAAATTTGAGGGTTTCGAGGATGAGGACGGACGAGGACGGGAGAGGACTATGAGTTTCTTGACACCGGAGTGTTTTGCGAGGGCGTCGATGACGAAAGGGCTGATGGCGCCGTTGCTACCGAGAACAGCGAAGGATGTGTTGGTGTTGATGTTGGACATGCTTAGGGTGATAGAGGTTCGTAATTGATGGATCTACAGGCCTTTTTAAAGGGTCAGTAGATGTCTATCAAAGTAGGTTGACTGTTGCTTACTATTACTCCTCAGGAGCCAGCAAGCGACTGACAAATCCCAGCCCAAGAATGTTTACTCATCTAATGGAAGAGCTCGCTAGGAAGACTCCGGGACGGTGCCGGGTTGTAGACGAAGATGATGACGAGGATACCGATACACCCATTCAGAAACTTCCTTGCCCAGCAGAGACTTGACTCCACGGTGAGACCGAGCTGGTAACACATTTTGTTGGAGAGAGGGAAAATAGCAGCGGTAGCTCGTACTACTCGGGTCAACGTAGGTATAGGTTGATCTTGGGTGAAGGCGTGTTTGCAGTTGCTGCCCGCAGGGGAAAAGACCTTCGCGAGTTGGGGGTTAGATTTTGAATAAAAGAAAATAAGGCAAACGAAGAGCGAAAGGAAGAGAGAGAAAGGCTCTACGGGGCAAAATGACAAAATGTACCACTGAAGGAGAAAAAAGACCACGGAAGGCTGCAACGCCCAAACAATGAGATATGCTCACCTAGTCAGTAATCCATCCTCTTTCTGTCCCTCAGACCCTCTATGTCTCTCTCTCCGACATTCACTTGTGCTTATCCACTCAACGTATCTTCTTCACTGAGCAACCTGTCGACCTCTCCTCTTGGTAGCTGTGCGGTGGAGTTGACGACGAGCAGACGATGGACATGGTTAGGCACCGGTAAATTCAAAATGCATTGCACATGCATATCCATTTTGCATGATGGAGTCTCGCGAGAAGAGTGGAGTTGCGGACCTAGCAGCCGGCCGATATAGTCGCTCGCTGCCAAAATTCGCGAGTCACGTTAGGAGGAACTGAGGAGGATGCCAATGCAGTTGGCAGGCCAGGATAGTGAATTTAGGTGTCGTGGTCTGTACGGAGATGGTTTAGCGCTCTTCGACCCTCTTTGCTACGCCGCAAAGAATTTGAAAGACGGCTGGTTAATGCTTAGTCAGCCTTTCGCCCTCTTACTCAAACTACGAAGTTGTCCTCTTATGTCTCCTCCAAATCTCTTCGTGCGACTCATCTGGACGTCATAGGCCAAACCGGGGATTTTTCACCCCAACAGAAAGTGGAATTGGAAGAAGAGATGTACGCGGAGGGTTTACATATAGTACCATACACTGTGTACTGTCCAAGAATGAGTAACTAGAATGTCATCAATGTAAACGTAAAATAGATTAATGTGGTAGCGTAGAATTATCAGAATTGTGATATCAGTTCCTCTGAGCCATATGAAAACGTGAAATAGACGCATATAGGAGACAGAAACAGAGGGAGGGAAGGGAGGGCCGAAGAAACGAGACGAGACTAGATAGAATAGCTAGTAATAGTCAGTATCTCGAAGGAGATAGAGATTTCTGTCAGAACGAGCTTCTTACCTCAGAAAAATTCGTGAATAGGCAGATGTGGTATGAAGTACTTGCAGTACTAATATATTTCATGAAAGTTTCTGAGAAGTAGAGTCAGATATGATAATGAGGCAGTCTGGCAGAAATAACTCACCGAAAAATTATCGAGCGAGTGGCAGGCAGGCAGGCAGGATAGAGTCAAGTCTCTATTGTCGACAATTTGGAGGATTCTTATGATCCAAGAGCATCCGCTGAAACTTCAGCACTCTTGGTCATACTCCTAATCGTCTGGACGGCAGGGGTATCGAGTATATTTGAAATTCGATCGTTTATTGAGTTTCAAATGAGACGGGGGTAACGGCAACGGATGTATCGGGCAAGGGACTCGCGTACTCCGAATCGGAGGTCTCCAAAGCGGCAAACCGCTGTGTCAATGTTCTCATATGTTCTGAGTCTTCTCCACCGTGCAATCAAATATCTGGGCTTCATGGGCCAATAATACCGCATCGCCGCTCAACAGGCCATCAACATCAAGGGGGTCCGAAAAAAGAAATTAATGACCGGGGGTCAAAAAATTTTTCGGCCTCAGGCCACCGACCTACCTACCTAGTATTATGTAATATATACCTAATATAGTAATATGCTGTACAGTTCTCGAGGTTTGCCTCCATTTTTACTTCAATCCACAGCAGAGTACATACTGTTTCTTCGTGTTCTGACAGCTGTCCAGAATCCAGACAGTAGACGACTCCGCCCATTCCTGCAGAGAGAAATGTACCGCATTTTCCTTGGAGTGCACATTGGTTTTTGCACCTGCCTAAGAGTATATTCCACCAATATCTGGCCATTGCCAGTAGAGATAAATACACTACATTTACCCTTTAACTACATACCACAGCGCAGCCTGCAAGCTTGGCTAGAGTAATAAGTAGGTACAATACACTTTTTTTGTATCAAGACTCTCGTGAAAGCTATCTGAGTGTCCGAAGAGTGGGTCCAAGGGCTGGTCAGAAAAAAATTTTCGGCCTTCAGCCATGGACCTACCTACCTACCCCCAGTGCGGGATTTCCCGGTCTGGGCACCCTTGATCAACATTCAAAATTGACAAGCTTCAAGTCTGACAAGTTGACCAACCTTCACTTGTCCTTCATGCTGTCCGCGATGGTCATTACCCCCTTTTGCCGCTCTTCATCAGTATCAGCATCTTCGCGAAGCATGCTGGCTAATTTACCATTGACTGGCCAGGACAGGATAGACGCACAAATCAAAGAAGCTGCAAGGTACAGGGATGGTTGGACTCTTGATATAAGTCATTGTTTGAGAGATGATGAACTATTGTATCATAAAAGTCCCTGATAGTTGTGATCAGGGATTGCACATATATGGGGATCACACATATATAGCTAGGTCTAGCTTACTGATTCACTGAGAAAAATCAACATTCCAGCTCAAATGGTAAGTGGTACAAAACTTCCTGGCTTGACAAAGTTCACTCCAACACCACTTCATACTTGCAGGACCTGAGTCACAGCTTACAGTGGATATTTTGCTGTTCTGAGGGTTTTTAGAGTCTTCTAAGCATTGCAGAGGTTACTGTAGGCTCATTGCAGGCTACTGCAAGGGTGTCCTCCAAAAAAAATTTAGCGGCATGACATCCAGACTAACTAACCACCCCTATATGGGAATTCTCCCATGTGGTGCCCCCTTGGTGCCATCAGGCAAGATGGGGAATTTTCAAGGTGCCTGTTCTGGCCCTATTTGGCCCTATGGACTTTTCACTGGGCCTGACCCATGAAGCACTCACAAACTGCAGGAGAAGATCCAAAGTTATATACATCAGCACTTAGAAATACAGAACTAACATACTATGTACCTGCAGGAAAAGAGGAAGAACAAATGATGGAATGCTGGGTAGACATGCAATGCAGAGAGGTGACTGTCATTAAGATGCAGTGGATAGATTGGAAGAAATGTGGGCCAGCACTTGCATGAGGCTTGAAATAGGGGCTGTGATGCTGGCAATTGCCAACTGATTGGGGCTAGCATAGCCACACATCCAGGACTGCACTTGTAAGAATTGGTGCATAAAAGGGCCTCATAGGGCCTGAAATTACCATGGAAATTTGATCCCAGGTCATAGCTACCAAGTAGAGGCCTAGCCCTTGGTTCCATGAGAGCCTAATAGTCCAGAAGGACACATTACCTTTGGGCTTATTCTCATTGGCTACTCCAAAGAAGTCCATCTGAAATTCAAGAACAATCCCAAAAATAGATAAATTGGATTTTGACAGACCGATCAAAACATGTGTGGGTTATATTGTTAACAGCAGTTGGACATGGCTCAGTCAAATCCACGATAATAAAGCTATGAAGTTACTTCTTGCTCGGAATGAAAGACATTCAGACATTGGAGAATGGAGTGTACATCAGGAAAAAATAAATTGCCACCCTGGCTTGTGCTAAGATATCCATGTGGGAATATCACTTCACTGGAGCTATAGGCTTTCAATAGCGTAAGTATTGTCCCATAGCAGTTGTGTAGTGATTGCCTAGTTTACATAGAATGGAGTAGTCTGTGATAAGACAGCACTGCAATTAGGGAGCATACAAGAACTTGTTGAAATATATACCTTCCATGTATAGTAACTATGATTCTATATGGAGTTATTATGAAACTTCTACGTAGCTATAAGTATGCTAGTCCTCCAGGACATTCTCCGGACATTACTCTTATCTTCTACAATGTAGTGATATCTCTGTAGATAGCAATATGGCCAATGGCAATATCCTCTTAGTCTCTAGGTATGTCCATGGACAATGTAGATATTAGTAATTACATGCTCTTTATCTAGTATAAAAGCTCTCTGTAAAGTCGTAGATACTACAGAACAATATCCAGTTCTATCTGCTCTACAAGCAACTCGTATCTAAGCTCTACTAGCTTTCTACTCAGCCCTCTATTTGGTGAGCTCTATTGACTGGTCACCCTACGCTGAATATTTGCTGCTTCATTAGAACTGTATAAGTGCAGATGGTCAACTTCTACCAGTGTCCAGTTCTGTCAGAAATCCTTGCCTCAGCCACCTTCAGCTACACCTTCAGCACATGCCATACCCATACACTCCTTCATATTTCCATATCTGTCACTCTTACATCATTCACTGCCTAAGCCCAGAAACCCTCAGAGGGTTTTTTGATTAGACCTATGTGTGCCCCCACCCTATTCTATTTCTGTTTCATTTATTATGTTGATTATTCATTCTGTTCATCACTCCACATCTATATTCATTGTTTAACATTTGATTCGTTTATTCTATTCACTGTTTGGGACTTGCAATCATCTAGTATATTAGTTATAGGAGCACCATAGTTAGTTATGGAGTCTTGATACAGGAGGTGGTTTCACTACTCCTGTACTCAAGCCTCAGAATTGATCTTGTTGTTGTTTCCTCTCATTCTTCTTTGCTTGTTCCACATTGCGAATTGAGGGAGACATGCACTATACTTGTGTGTGGTGAATCTAGTTGGATGATTCTCTCAGGAGTCACAGTTGTCTCGTATCCATTATAGGGATTCTTGTTCTACATTCACCATCCATCATCATTCTCCTTGGTCTAGTTCTTTGCTGTCATCTCGGTTGTCATACAGGCATGTAGATTGATCCACCAGCAGCTTGGATCTTTGGTCTCATAGGCTTAGGGTCAGTGGGTGAGTAGTGTTACTCCCTCTCACCAAAGCCACCCCTATGTTCCAGACTCCTCCTGGGGCATTCTCCCCTCATCAACGAGCCCATTCAGCATCGAGAGGTTAGCCCACCTTGAGGGTTCGTGACAGGTTCATCATTATTACTAGACAATGTATGATATACTTAGAAGCTACTAATCATACTATCTTTGCTACTTCACTACAATGAGATTTCCTCTTCTTACATGCAGGTTGCCTAGCTTGACTTGGCTGATGGTTATTGGCAGTCTCCAACTCAAAAAGGTGTTGTTGATAACAGAGAAGAAAAAAGTCATGATGGTGAAATATTGACACTCTTCCATCTTGGGTCCACTGTAGGTCCAAATACCAGAGAAAGGTGACATGTCTGCTGTATCTCCTCAGCCAAGATAATGCCAGAGTGTTGGACATGATAATGAGTGGAATATGCAAGTTTATACATGCCAAGGGCTTTATTATACTTGTGCAGGGGCTTAAACCAGTCAACAAAAGCAAGTAAATGGGGAAAAGACTGTGTGACTTCAAGCAGAAGCTTGAAGAGTAGATGAACCTGAGCAATTGCTAGGCCTTTGAAAAGAATCATCAGACTTGGTAGCATACAGAAAGGAGTATGTACATACTGAAATGCAGGCCTTTATTGGAACAATGTGACCACTCTTTGGTCTTCACAATGACAGTACTCATTTTTGCTGCAGTCTCAGCCTTCACTCCCTTGGGGGTAATAGAGGATGGAATGGCCCTGGAAGCAAAAACGGTGTCAATGTTTTTTTCAGACTGGAACTCAGCAATAACAGGTGAACCAATTTTGAAAGTTTTCCAAGCAGGATAGATGGCATTGCTGAGGTTGTTATGGTCACAAGGTAATGAGTAGTCAATGAGAAAGTTGTGCAAATACCAAGTGAAGTGGTTGCCACACTTGTACTTGGTGTTGATATCCTGGAGCATAGTTCAGAGGTAAGCTGGTTGCTTGGCATATGTAATAGAGACCTGGGTATCTCATATTTTTCACTGTCTTCATTGCCACTGTCATCCTCGACATCCAACTTGCTGATCCCACCATCCTTCTGTTTCTTTTCATCCCTATCTGCTTGGTACCCAACAATAGCCCATTGCAAGTATGTTTCCCACATAAAAACTGCATCATGTTGAGCTAACCACACTGTCATTTGGACAATATAGTCTTTTTTGTTGGAAGCCTGGTATGCAACTTTGCAAAGTCAATATGTAGCCACTCTGATAACTCTGAATTGGAGCCATCAGTTGTGCCTTGTGAGTAGATACTTTGGGGGTAATGTGAAACATTATGTAGCTTGCTGATGTTGAAATGCTGACGAATGTCTAGGTCTTTGAAAACTGCTTCCCAAGCAGCATCCATGGTCACCAGCGATACATTGGTATGCACTTTGAAGTGTGCATAATACATGAAATCTTCAAAAGCATGGACCACTTGCAAGACCCGCTCATCTGCTGCGCCAGCTAGTATGGAAGGGAAGACCTTCACCATTCCCTTCTACTCATTTCCAGTCCATTGAGTCATAAAAATACTTTATGAATTATCATGATCAGAGATTTCAGACTGATCCATTATTTAATTTCATAGCTTTCAGTCATGAACAAGTCAAAAAGACTACTAGCAATGGCTTTGCACTCACACAAAAGAAAAGCTTCTCTGCTATCGCTGACCACATTTTGAATTTGAATGCAAATGTATTGAACAGTTTGATAGACAAACTGAGCAAAGGTGAAATAGTATGACCAGAAACTGAGGAGGAAAAATGGTGCTATGAGGTCATTCAAGATCTAGACCATGTGGGTGGTACAGTGAAAGGATCTATGTCAAGTAAAAAATTCTTGTGAATTAAGCTGTGGTCTCTAATCTCATATCTTGGGGCCCCATCTTGGTATATTACTTTTGCTCCATCTGATCATACTCATCCTTTGTGTTTGTACTATGCAGTAACTGATGAGAATTTTGACATTAACCTTAATCTTCCTACTGATGAAAGAACACGTAAAATTATTAACAATCCTGTTGCTGGTGCCAAGTTTTTTGATTTCATGGTCCAGATGTTTAACAAGCACATCTTAGGTGTGGACACTGATCACGATGGGATTTTTGGTAAAACTTCAGGTTATTTTGGCACTATAGAACAGCAAGGAAGATTGACACTTCATCTTCATATGCTTCTTTGGATTGCAAACAGCATGTCTCTGCAACAGATAAGGGATGCCATACTCAAAAATGAGAAGGATTTCCAGAGAAAAATGGTTGAGTACCTAGAATCTGTGCACTGTGGAGATTTCATGACTGGCTCACAAGATGATGTCGAAGAAGCTATCCAAGCCATATCAGAACATGAAGATTACATCAATCCCTTATACTCTTTGCCTACAAGTCCTCCAGCAAACTGTCTGTGTACTGGAAATGAAGATTGTGGTCTCTGTAGAGCATGGTATGCTGATTTTCAACAGCAAGTAGATGACATTTTGTGTCAAACCCATATACACAAGTGCAAATCTACTTTGACCAAGCAAGGAACAAAAAAGGCTGGAAAAAATTACTTGGGTTGTCTTGACAATAAATTTGGCACCTGCAAAGCTAGGTTTCCACGGGAAACTTTTGCATCAACACAGTTGACACTGAGTCAGGTGTGTTGAGGATGAAAAATCAGAAGCTTGGATTAATACCTATAACCAAACAGCCACATATTTACTTAGATGTAACTCTGATATCTCTTCATTGCTATCAGGCACTGCAATCAAGGCTGTTGTCTTGTATGTGACTGAGTATATCACAAAATGGAATTTGAACACTCATGTAATTTTTGAAGTTATTCGTACTATTCTACAAAGAAATGCAGAAATGCTGACAGGTACTTTACCATGTCATGAAAAGGCCAGAAAAATCATTACACAAGTTCTCAATCTCCTGGCAGTGAGGATGGAGCTAGGTGCACCAATGATTGCTCTGTATCTTCTAGATAAACCAGATCATTACACAAGCCATGCATTCAGATCATTTTATTGGAAAGACTTTGTCAGTGAAGCCCGTAAGTTTTGGGATCAGCTGCAGGCAAAAAAGGAAGAAAAACTAGTAGTGATTCGACATAATGGCAAGCTTGTGGGATTTTCCTCAGTTTTTGATTATATATACTGTCCCAAAGATTTAAGTGAGATGACTTTATATGAATGGGTATGCCAATGTGAACGCGTCAAACTAGCAGAAGATAAAAGAAAGGAAGATGTAGATTGCTCTGATAGCGAGAAGTCAGAATACTATGATAGCAGTGATGATGACTCTTGTTTGTCTAATGAAGATAAAACCTATGAACCTTGCAAAACATCAAAAGATCAAGCCAAGCCTTTGAAAAAAAATATACTGCCCAAAAATAGACATCCATTTATGCATGGACATCCTTTGGCTAGTAGCCATTACTTGCGAGTCCACAATAAGAAAAATATTGTGCCTAATTTTATAGGGCCTTCACTGCCAAGAAGAAATAAAGGAGACAGAGAATTCTATTGCTCAGTCATGTTGACTCTTTTCAGACCGTGGAGGACTGGAGAAGATCTCAAAAAGAAGGATGAGACTTGGGATCACACATTTCTTGACTATCCATTTTCTCAAAAACAAGAAACCTTGATGGACAACTTTGAACTTCGATTTGAATGTTTAGATTCAAGAGATGACTATCACGCACAAAGAAAAGCTCAGAGCATGGGAATTGATCCTTCAACTTTAGAACCTGAATTTGATGATGGAGTTCATTTTGACCCATTTAAATGTTCAGATGACAGTATTGGTAGTCGTGAACAACGCAGGCTGTTAGACATGCAAGAGATGACAAATCTACTGGCCAATATGGGTTGGACAAATGCAAAGTATGACTTGAAAAGTCATATACCAGCCACGTTTGACTATCCTTTCAAAACTTCAACTGCATGGAGATTGGAAATTGCTAAAATGAAATCAGAAGTGTTAACAGGTAGATCAAAGCAAAACAAAGATGAATCACATGACTTTCCTAATAAATATCCTAATCAAGTAGAAATTCTTGACCAGCAAACTTCGAAGAGAAGTTTAGGAGCACACAGACTCAAAAGCTGATAGATGATTTGTGCATTGAATTTAGTTTGAATCCAGAGCAAGAGCAAGCTTTCCGTATTGTCGCAAACCATTCAGTCAGCTCTATTTCAGACCAGTTAAAAATGTATATTGGTGGCATGGCAGGTACAGGTAAAACTCAAGTACTAAAAACTCTCAGGGAGTTCTTCAAAAGAAGGCTTCAGAGCCCTCACATGATAGTAGTTGCACCAACTGGCACAGCTGCTTTAATTCAAGGCTCCACTTATCACTCAGTGTTTGGTATCAATTCATCAGAGGAAAGTGAATTTTGGAAAATGTCCATATCACAAATTTGTTCTAGACTAAGTGGAGTCGATTATGTATTTTTAGATGAAGTTTCAATGCTTTCTTGTAAAGATATGTATAAAATCAGTGCTAAAATGGCAACTGCCTTGAATCGCCCTCTTCTTCCATTTGGTGGAACAAACATGATATTTGCAGGTGATTTTGCACAGTTGCCTCCAGCTATGGGTGGTGAAAATGTATCACTATACAGTCATACTATAGGGTCCAGTTCATCAGACCAACAAGCTAGTATTGGTAAATATTTATGGCATCAAGTCAACACAGTAGTACTGTTGAAGAGAAACTGTCAGCAAACAGGAAATTCCGAAAAAGATATAAAATTCTGTAAAGCTTTGGAGAATATGAGATATAAACAATGTACCACTCAGGACATTGCATTCTTGCAGTCGTTGATCTCAGATGCTTCCAACAATTCTCGTTCTGTTGATAACCTTCGCTTCCGGAATACTTCGATAATCTTGACTTACAATAAACACAAGGATGTTGCCAATGAGCTGGGCACTAAAAGATTTGCAGCAGAGACAGGACAAACTCTCGTGCAATTTTTCTCAGAAGATGAGGAGGTTGTCTTTGATGAACCTCCCTCAAAAACTCATGATCGTAAACATAAACGGAGGAAAGCTACAAAACACAAAATTGATAACCAAGTTCAGCAGCAACTTTGGAAACAATCCCCTTCAACTAACAATATGCAGATTCCTGCTACTCTGTATTTATGCAAAGGACTGCCAGTGATGATCTGATTCAACAGTGCAACTGAACTTAGCATAATGAAAGGTCAAGAAGGCACTGTTCATGGATGGCAAGCTCACAAGGGAAAGCATGGTCAACTAGTGCTTGATGTGTTGTATGTCAAATTGGAAAAGCCTCCTACAGATGTCCAGTTTAAAGGCCTTCCTCTCAATGTTGTTCCAATCACCCCAAATACAAGGCGAATTAACTGTAAATTACCTGATGACCAAATTATTCAAATCTCATGCACTCAGATTGAAGTGTTGCCTAACTTTGCAATGACTGACTTCGCTTCTCAAGGGAAAACACGAGACCCTAATGTAGCAGATATATATAATAGCCGTGATTTTCGGGCAATTTATATTGCATTATCAAGAAGCTCTAATGCAGATGGCACCATGATCCTTCAAGGCTTTAATGTTAATCATATTACTGGAGGTGTCAATGACAAAGGTGGATACCATCAAGAACTAAGGGAATTGGAAATTGTAAATGACATCACTAAGTTACGTGAGAATCAGAAATTGCCACCTTCTATCATTGGAACCTTGAGGGGATCACTCATAGAACAGTATAGATTGCATTACAGCAAAAAGCATACACCTGATGGGCTTCATGAAAGTTTAATGTGGGACGCAGATGACAAATTTGAGTCTACATTAGACAAAGCAATATCATGGAAGATCATTGAAAAAGAACAAACACCACAGGTCAAGAAGAAACGCTTAGGGAATTTTGTTGCTGTTGAAAAGACTGAGCCACAGTCCAATCATACAAGGCATGACTCAAGTGCTTCACTGCTAGAGGCAACTGATATTCATGAAATATCACATAGACTAACTCCAACTTATGCTTATCCAACTTTAAAATGGTCTGCCAACAGTTGTGCATATGATTCCGCAATCATGCTTCTTTATCATTTGTTCAGATCTCGAAATGCTGCTTTTTCTGCTGAAAGGGCAAATTTCTCATCAATATTGATGAGTGAGCTTGCAGACGCCTTTCAGTCAAACTTAGCAAACTTCACTGATATCAGAGAGAGAATACGAAGGCAGCTTTTTATTGTCGACACAAATGCATTTGCTGACAAGGCATATACAGATACATCAGATGTATTGCATGAGCTATTGCGTTCAATGGTTCCAACAACTAAGCGAAGTGTTTTTTGTGTTAACAATCACTCCGAGCTTCAAGACAGGATGCATTGTAATTTTCTGCTCACTAGAACTACTCAGCATTGGGTGTCTCACTTTGTGGAGCCTTGGGCTGATAAATGTCAATCTTGTCACTCCGACATGTTCCGGAAATGAGTTTCAAAGATTTCCAAAGTTTCTACTAATGTCAATACCTTATGAATATGATATGGAGATTCAAAATATCATACATGTGCCTCAAGGATTTGATTCTCAACAATATCACATAAATGGCATTATTTACTTTGGAAGACATCACTTCATCACCAGGAATGGTTATATGATAGCATTGGAACTGGTATACCAACAAGGTTATCTCCAGAATTCCAAGCTAGCAATAACACTCTGGAATACTTTGCAAATAAAAAAGCTGCAGTGGTTCTCTATGTTTTTACAGGACAACACAATCAATGATAAGTAAACCCTGTGGCCTCATACTTGCCATGTGCAGCATTGGCCCACACCCCTTTCATATATATGAGAAAGTCTAAGGGATGAGAAAGAGTTAGTGAAAATAGAACAATGGCCATATGATGTATCAAAGAAGAGAACAATAGATCAAATATGGATAGATATAGGTACCAAATCATAGAGGAATGATTGACAGTTATTATAAGGTTTGGCAGAAGTTATAGGGTTTGCTGAGTATGAATCTGAGTATAAATTAATCAGGAAAAGCAATAAATGAATGATGAAGGAATTCCAGGTTTAATGATGAAGTAAAGGAAGAAGGAGGACAAAGAACTGTAGCAGTTTGTGACACAAATAGTCTTTTCTGGATCCCATAAAATGCTATACACTAATTCCCCTCGTTCTTTTGATGATACAGTGCACATGAGACAGCTGTTTTCTTTTCAACAGCAAATGAGACACTGTTCTGGATAGTCAGCAATGTATGAGGCAAGGAGTGGGAAAATGAGGCATATGTATCCATTAGAACATGTCATTCTGACCCCCTTTTTCCAGCCTTTTTTAGCAGCTTGAGCAGCTTGTGCATGCAGTCATGGAAGAGTTGGTAGCCCATCTGGGACTGCTTCTCAGAAAAGCATTCAAGTTTGGATGTAGGAATGTAGCCAAGAAGCAGAAAAGCATGCATTGAAGGTTTGTGTTGAAGACTCTTCTCAATGTTTCCAATACTGATATATACTGGCCAGGCCTTTTTATCTCCACTGAATGTTGAAAGCTGTGTTTGGTCTGATGCCAAAATGACCCCAGCAATTGCACTGTGCTCTACATCAAGCTGGTTCTGTGAGCACCTGTTCATAAGCAATACTTCAACCACATATTAATAACTGACTAACCTGTGTGTCCACATTTCATTGTACTCCCTATTCTGATGTTCTTCATCATGGAAATAGTGAACTGGAGCATAGGCCTGGTGTTCTCAGAATGTGGGGTTGTTCATAAGCTCCTGGTGTTGAGCAGGCTATGTTCTATATACGTAGCGGCAACTGCATACTTACCTGGGGATGTAAAAGTGCTTGTTAGAGCGGTTTGTTAGAGGTTAAGAGCGAATGAGTAGTAAGGGAAATCCTTTTTCTTGTAGGGCAATCTATGAGCCCTTTTATACTGTTCTAGATAGTACATTTGACTACTTATCTAAGAACTTCTGATGTATAGTAAGCGTAACTAACTAGATTACTATCTAATCTATATCTAATCTAATGTTGATGGCTGCTTACTAATTCGCCAATTCAACACCCCCTTGCTAAGCTGCACCATTTAGTGCACGTAAGCATAAAGGCGCTATAAGCAGCTGAGGTTCATCTTTGTTATTAAGACATATTGATACATTGTACCAAGGTTCAAGATACGTTATACCAAGGCTCAACTTGTATAAAATTGAAGTCCTAGTTGTGATCTAAACTTCTTGAATTTTTGTTTACCAAGGTTTTTTGTGAACATATCAGCGGGGTTATAGCTTCCTTCTATGAACTTTATTATTACATTTTCATTTGCGACATGTTCATGGATAAAGTGATACTTGACAGAAATGTGTTTTGAACATCATTCTGTAACAGGATTGGATGCGATGAAGATAGATCCTTGATTGTCCCCATAGATATCAATAGCTTTCATCTCTATACAGTGGCCAAAAAAATTGTCCACATGTTTGGCACTTTTGGAAAGATTGCTGATTTAAGAGCTATTGAGCAGAAATCTCAAAACATGGCTGGTAGTAGCAAGAAAGCCTTTGATTAGAGCTACAATAATCTGTCTGTTTTGTCTTATTTGGCCACATATCTGTGGAGTTATGATTGATTTAAAATTGTATGTCATTTGGACAATTTTTTGAGTTGCCACTTCAAAATCATTATTGCAATAACCTGATGTGTTATACATGATGTCATGGGTGGAGCTGTACAGTAATGTGATGTATACACCACAATGATGTCATAGCTGCCAGCTGGAGCATACATAGCAACATACAGATGCTCTACAGCCTCTATGAAAATCATGGGGTCCCTCATATCAGCCCAGAAAGACAATCTCTACTCTCTCCTCCAAACTGCCCCTCCCTCTATCAAAATTTCAGCTCAGACTGAAGTATGAAAGCAGAGTGTTGCTTTTATAGGTAGAGAGACATGTTCTGATAAAGGAAACCATTGGATATAGCACTTTAGAAAGTTAATACCCAGCTGAAAAATGGCCACCTCTGGATCAACTCCCATATTATTAATGCTTTCCAGGATTTTGTTACTTAAGATGGTCATATAGTGTTTGCAATCTATCTTCCCCTTCATCTGGACCATTTTTACTGCTTACTGTTGCCCCATACCCTACCCCATCATGTCATTTTCTCTCTCAAATGTCATCATTTCTGTCACATCTTGCTGTACCATGAATTTATCTCTCTTTTCTCCCACATGCTGGGGCATATTTGCCCCAAAATAATTGGTTTTTGTCTTATCTGATAAAATAACCCACTTCTAGCCTTCTACAGCCTGGTCTTTTTACATCTGTGCAAACTTCAAGTGAGCCTTGCTGCAAGTCACTGTAAGTTTGCACTTGTTCTGTGTTTTGGAGATTGCCACAAGACGTTTTCAGGAATGTTTTGGCTGTTATAGGTTGGGACAGGTTGTCCAAGAAGAGCCTTGATGTTTCAGGCCACTTGTGTAGCAATCTGGCTTTACCAGAATGGATTTCTTTCCAATCTAACCTCTTCACAAGTAGTAGAGAGCCTCCTAGGACACCCTGCTGTATTGTTCTCATTGTCTGTATTTGTCTTTTAAGCCACAAAAGCAACCCTTGGCTTCCATACTCAAGTCTGAGCTGCAATTTTTGCAGATGGAGAGGCAGTGAAGAGGAGAGAGTAGAGATTGTCTTTCTGGGCTGATATGAGGGACCCCATGATTTTCATAGAGGCTGTAGAGCATCTGTATGTTGCTATGTATGCTCCAGCTGGCAGCTATGACATCATTGTAGTGTATACATTACATTACTGTACAGCTCCACCCATGACATCATGTATAACACATCAGGTTATTGCAATAATGATTTTGAAGTGGCAACTCAAAAAATTGTCCAAATGACATGCAGTTTTAAATCAATCATAACTCCACAGATATTTGGCCAAATAAGACAAAACAGACAGATTATTGTAGCTCTAATCAAAGGCTTTCTTGCTATCACCAGCCATGTTCTGAGATTTCTGCTCAATAGCTCTTAAATCAGCAATCTTTCCAAAAGTGCCAAACATGTGGACAATTTTTTTGGCCACTGTATTAAGTTCTTCTAAAAGAGCTTTTATCCAGATGACTTGGCAACTACAATCACTAAGTGCCATGTACTCAGCTTTGGTAGAACTTAATGCAGTAGTAGTTTGAGCTCTAGAGGCCCAGTAGAAAGTACCATGGGCTAATGTTAGGAAGAAGCCAGTATGTGATCGATGATCATTTGGGTCTGATGCCCAATCAGAGTCTGTGTATGCAGTGAGACCAGTTCCTAATGGATCTGATTCAGTGATCTTTTTCTTGGATCCATCGTACACTAATGTGTAGTGTCGAGTACCTAAGAGGTAATGGCAAATCCAGAGAGCTTTGGTTAGATGATCATCTGAAGGGTTTGCAGCGTGTTGTGCCATTTTGGTAACAGCAAAAGCAATGTCAGGATGAGTTCCTAACATGATGTAAAGAAGAGATCCAATGACAATTTGGTATTTCTGTTGAAGGACTGGGTCGACTGGGGATTTGTTTTTTATAGGATAGTATCCTGCAGGTAATGGAGTAGCAGAAGCTTTTGCGTTTTGCATACCACATCGTTCTAGTACCTTTTCAAGGTAGGCGCATTGATTGAGATAGATTTTGCTGCCTTTCCTGACGATGTTCATCCTAAGAAATTCTTTGGCATCGCCAAGATCCCTGCATTCCCATTTCTTCATAAACTTTGCTTTTAGTTTGAGCACTAGCTGTTTATCTGCTCCACAGAATAGGGCATCATCAACGTAGACAACGGCAATGACTATGTAACCGTTTTGATTATATACGAAGATTCCGGCATCAGAGTTGATTCGTTTGAAACCAAGTTCTGCCGTGGACTTGTCGAGACCTTTCCACCAAGCAAGACTAGCTTGCTTAAGTCCATATAGAGCACGAAGTAGCTGAATGACTTTGCGTTCTTTTCCAGGTTCTATAAAACCTTCCGGTTGTTCCATATAGATCTCTTCTTCGAGTATGCCATAAAGATAGGCACTACGGACATCGACACCTGAGATGTGCCAATTATTGAGGGCTGCCAAACACTGGGTGCAAATACTTGTAATTCCTTGGATATACAGAGGAATTACATAAGACTTACACTGGTACACTCAATATGTAAGTCCACTTGACTTACTGAAGTATTACCAGAGACCAAGAAAAATAGAACAATTATATAAAACCATTGTAAGGCATGAAGTCTCACAGTGGTCCTTGGTAATACTTCGGTAAGTCAAGTGGACTTACATATTGAGCGTACCAGTGTAAGTCTTGTGTAATTCCTCTGTATATCCAAGGAATTACAAGTGTTTGCACCCAGTGAAAGCGAAGATGAGGTGCACTGTCTCGAAGCGAACAACTGGAGAGAAGACTTGATCAAAGTCTAGACCTTCAATCTGTGAGAAACCTTTAGCGACGAGTCTCGCCTTCTTACGACCATCAGTTTTGATGTCAAAGACCCATCAGTTTTTTATGACTTTCCTATTCTCAGGACGATCTACGAGTTGGAAAGTTCTGCGCCTGCAAAGTACTTCTAGTTCTTCATGGCAAGCGACTCTCCATTCCTCTTGCTCTCTATCTGGTAGGAGTGATATTTCTCGGAGTGTCCATTCGCCGGGAGATTTAGAGTCAATTGCATTATTAAGCAAGAGATTTATTAACTGTACTCCCCCTTCCCGGCATAGTTGTGCCTGATCTTCTAAAAGATCGTTTCCATCTGTATTAGATGCAGAATTCTCATTGTCTGATGTGGACAAATGTGGCCTGAGACCTTCATCAGTGTCTCCTGAGTCACTTTGTCCTGCAGAACTAGGACCAGGATCCTGTGGTTCTGCGGCTGCAGTCCTGTGTGGCTGGTTTAGCTGTCGCCATGCCTCACGTTCTCTTGCGGCTCTATCAGTGTCGTGATTATCAGCTGTGACCTGTTTGTCTGCATCGCGTGCACACACGCCAGGGGGCCAAACGCTCCCCTGTCTCCAGGCTTGATTAGAGTCTGGTACAAATGTTTTTGGTGCTCTCCTGTCATGTTGAGTTCGTCTAGGTGCAGGAGGTGGATTCAGTGATTGCCTTGGTCGCCTTGGAGGTGTCTGTGGAAGCTGAGGTGGTGTATCAGGTTCTGATTCAGATCTCGTGGGCAGCATTTACAGAGGCAATCTCTGTGGACTCTGTCTGTCAGCATCGTCATGCTGAACATCAGGTCTCTTTTTGGAAGGTGCGTTGGTTGGTATGTAAAAATGTTCGTCTTCATCTTTGCTGAACATTTGAGGAGTATCCTCATTAGGATTGTTTGGTACGTCTTTTGACGTTATAGGAAGTCATTTAGAGTTTGTTGTGCTTTTATCACACCGAGGAAACAAAGTTTCATCGAATACTGCTTGTGGTGCAGTCAATTGTGCATTGTTCTTTCTCATGAATAGATCACCATGACTGCCTGGGGCAGGACCAAGGTAGGTCATAAGTTCTGTTTTGGAAGCGAGTTTGTTCTTTCGGACTTTCACTGGAACGTAGACATATGCTCCACAGCCAAGTACACGTAAGTGATCCATGCGAGGCTTTTTCTTTTTGAGAACTTCATATGGTGTTATCCAGTTATGTCGCCGCATCGGAGTGCACTTATACAAATATACTGCATGTGTTACACAAAATTCCCACCAGCTGTCAGGAAGACACACATGTTTGCGCATCGCTTCAGCTTTATCCATTATAGTGTGCATAAGGCGCTCAGCACGACCATTTTGTTGGGGGGTGTATGGTGTGCTTTGAAGGATTTTGATGCCTTTGTCTTTCAACATTTTGATGAAGGCACCTTTGATATATTCTCCCCCTGCATCAGACATCCATTGTTCGACTTTTGACTTGTATTGATTCTCAACCATGGCAAGCCATTGGCGAGTTACATGAACCAGTGTTTTCTTGTTTTTCAACAGAAAAGCCCATGCGTTAGATGTAAAGTCATCCAAGAAGATTATCATGTAATTGAATTTGTGGTACAATTCAGTGGGGAACTCTTTGAGATCCAAATGGATTATTTCAAGGGGACGCGTAGCCCGTCTTTCTGATGGTGGGTAAACTTGTTGTGGTGTTTTGCCTTCGAGACATCCGCGGCATAATGGTGGTTGTATAGGAATATTGAATTCTGGCCAGCCATTGGTATGTGTTTGGAGGTGTTTAAGAACATCATGAGAAGGGTGACCTGCGCATTGATGCGCCAAGTCGAAGTTTATTTCGTAAATCATAGCATCTGCCAAAGAGGCGACATCAGTTTTGGTATGAGGAAGATAGTATATGGTATCTTCCGGTGATCGTTTGGTAAATGTCAACCAGCGACGATGCATTGCATTTCTGTCTACATCTGTCATTTTGTCATGCTTCATTAGCATGATCATTTTGTCTGATCCATGGACTGTCACTCTGTCTGACTGTAGGAATGTGCCAAGTGACAGGAACCGTTGATTTAGATCGGCAACATAGTAAACAGGGGCAACTTTGAAGTAACGACAGTACCAGCAGTGTTTGTTTTTGTAACTCCATTTGCAGTTTGAATGGAGATTGGATCTACTTTATGTGACTCAACAAAGTTGGTTAAGTCAAAAGTATAGTGTGCAGATGCTCCAGAGTCGAGTAACCAGGCATTATCATAATGTTTCTGGTTGATGAGAGTATTCTTTCCTGTGCAATTCACACAAGATGAATAATAAGTCCCACAGGGACATAATATATTGGGTACATTATAAATAGAGGGGCTAATAGAGCCCAGAGGAGTGGTATGTATAAATATATTACAAGCATGTGATAATAATAAATCACATGTGACCGGGCTCATCATCTGCACTGTATGAGATGTGTCAGATACTCTATTCACAATGGAAGAGAAAGAGGGTGCAGCGTACCTGTAGTACCCACCATCATTCCAACCCTCAGAAATAATCTCCTCTTCAGAGTCAGACCTGAGGGAGATAACGTCCACGTCCGGAGAACTAGACAGAGGTTCAAGGTCTGGCATTGAGTCGGCATCCCTGTTGGCATCCGAGTTGGAAGCACTGTGGGATGTGGAGATTTCCTCGAATAACGGGGTTAGCAACTGTGCCTGACTCCACCCCGATGAATTGGAGGCACTCATTTGGTCGAGGTCCTCGTTGATCTCCATGAGGCCCTCGTCGTACTCCCTGTCGAATTCCCCCGCGTACCACTTTTGGGTCATCTCATCGGTGACCGTTTGAAGACGCTTTGCGAGCATTCTGTCGTTGGGGTCAACGTTCTCCTTGTCGGAGTCCCCCATGTCGACAAGACTGGCCTCCCACATTCTGAGGCACTTGGTGGACTCCTCCTTTTCCTTTTGGAACTCCTCCGAGTCCATGCTCCCTGCATTGGAAACGAGGCTGTCCAACAGCCTGTCGAACTCCTCAGCCATTTTGATGTCGTTGTCAGTTCCCACGCACTTGTCCTGCATCCACCTGAAGTTGTTCCACGCCTCCTCTTGCTGTGGAGTACCCCAGTTGGTGGCACCCCAACTGTCGGAAGCAGGTTTGCCATTATCATTGGTGAACCAGGAGTCGGAATTGTGGGTGGTGTCGGCATCGGTTTGATGGAAACCATCAGGGTATGGGGTGACGAGGTTTTGCCAATAGTATTGTTCCATGAAAGAATGACCATTGGTGATGATGGAGGGACAAGGGAGAGAGGTAGAGGTAGAGGCAGTTGGCTTTATCCCATTGTTACGAGTGGTTTTAAAGACATTCTGGACAGATGAGAAAAATCTGTCAAAAGGCTTAACCGACTCGTTAAAGAATGGTTTACGCACATCTTTGGTAGAGGGCTCTGTGACCGTGATGGTCAGAGTTTCCTTGAAGAACTTTGCTGCATGTATGACATGTGAGTGTCCTAACTTAATAGGACCCATACTCTGGGCTTGTTGCTTCTGGTGTGTTTGTTCTCCAGCGCATTTTCTGCGGCCTCACCAGTTGCCATGTCCGCAGCCTTTGCCTCTCCAAGCACTGCTGCCGCCTTTATGGCACTGCTGCTGCTGTTCCTCGAAGACAGGAGGTTTGCCTTTACGTTTGATTGCTGTGATTTTAGTGGCATTAGCGGATTGAGGTTTCTTTCTGCCACGAGCTTCCCAGGTGTTAACGACATGAGTTCGAAGATTATCAAGGGTCTCATCTTCGAAGTCATCGACATCATCCTGAGTGATTTTAGCAATGATATAGGCATAGATGTCAGGAGGGAGTTTGTTGATAACGATCATGTATTGGAGATACATGGGGATCTCCGTGTTGTCGCCAGCATTATTGATACAAGTGAGGTACATTTTGATGAGATCAATTGCAGTGCCAGGATGGGTGTTACGTGAGATCTCGACATTCATAGCACGCTTGAAGTTCTGAAAGATTTCAGCAGCTCCAGGCCTACCATAGAGATTTTTGAGTGTATCCCACATAATCCTAGTGGTGGTTATATTTTCAATTTTGACACCAATGGCCTGAGCAACTCGAAGTTTGATGACTCCCATGGCTTTGTTGTTATCTTTGTCCCAGTCAGCGACACTGCTGCTAGCAGCAGCAATAAAATGAGCAGAAGGAGCGTCACTTCCAGTGTCACTGGGAGTGGCTTCACCTGCAGCAGCTGCGGTAGCGGTAGTGCCACCAGTAGTTCCAGTGGGAGCTGATATGGGAGATGGGGAGCTAACAATCTGGATTTCTCCAGGTCGGAGGGTATTGAGGACATAGACGATGCCCTGAGATTGGAGCCAAGATTTGGACTTGCTGGCCCAAATGGTATAGTTCTGTCCAGTAAGTTCTGGAACGGTGGACATAAAGCTTGATCTGGAAGACATTTCAAATGTAATCTGGGGATATAATCAATCTGTCAGCATAACATCTTATATGCAAGATAAGTGGTGGCGTTAAGGACACGCCATAAAAATAAATTGAAAGCTGCGACTAGCACGCTTTTATGACAGTGATTATCCCCAGTGTGCCTTTTTACCATCTTGCAGCCATGAAGGCGCTACTGAGCACATACGGCAGCCATGAAGGCACATGTAAAGAACATCTGCCACAGAGGGCGATGTTCAAGCAGCCACAGGGGCGCTACCAGGTATTACGCAGTCTAGGACGGCTGCCAGTGATGGCGTGATGTCCAGGGCTTGTGGGGCCATAACCTGTTGAGCAGGCTATGTTCTATATATGTAGCGGCAACTGCATACTTACCTGGGGATGTAAAAGTGCTTGTTAGAGCGGTTTGTTAGAGGTTAAGAGCGATGAGTAGTAAGGGAAATCCTTTTTCTTGTAGGGCAATCTACAAGCCCTTTTATACTGTTCTAGATAGTACATGTGACTACTTATCTAAGAACTTCTGATGTATAGTAAGCATAACTAACTAGATTACTATCTAATCTATATCTAATCTAATGTTGATGGCTGCTTACTAATTTGCCAATTCAACACCTGGATGAGATCGACAGGATTTCAGTGCCATAACTCCAAAGTCTCAGTTCAAGGCTGACTGTCAGGGTCTTTTAGGTCACCTTCAACACACATTGGAGTACAGCACCATGAAATGCTTCGCTCCAAGGTATCAACAAACTGGTAGAGAGATTGGCTATTATGAAAAGAAGGTGAGACATCTTTCTTTGTCTGCATAGATTTGTCAGTTGTAGCTACTTCTGGTATTATGGACTAATCACATACTGATTCTAATTTGGAGTATCTGTCTATCTTTTTTCTGCTCACTCCAGACTTCAACAACAAATGAGCAAGCTCCCACTCCTTCTCAGATGCAAACAGATACCATGGTTCCTTTCCATCAAGCCTCTGCTTTTCCAACATCTCTTCAAATCTCATGAGGACGGGTTCAGCATTGAGTGGTGAACCTGCCAGGCCTGGAAATGGTTCTATGTACAAGTCATCAGAAGCGTAGGTGTATATTGATTTTGGGTCATTTGATGTGTCATCCTCAATGTCCTCCACACTAGCGCACTTCCTCCCATGTGTACTGGTAATGTTGCTATTCCCATCATCAGCATCTTGATCTCTATCACTGATGTATCCAAACTCTAACACATTAAAGTTTCCAGGTCCAAAATCCAACTTGTCTGCCTTGTTGCTGTTGTAACTTGAGCTATTATGCTCAGTGGTTGGTGGGGGTTCTACATCAGAATCTGGTTCAGCAAAATTTGTGTTGTCGCTGTTCCAGCAGTATTGCATCAATGCAATGTGCTCATATGGCTTGGTCATTGGGGCAGTATAGTGAGCAGTGTTTACATTGGGGCATGACAGTGGGTGAGAGTGTGTGAGGAGCTGTTGTATGGGTCAGATACTTATTTGGTATGGTGAGTCTTTAGTATTGGCCTAGGTATAGCTGATGCTGAACAATCGTGTAACAAATCCAGGGCTCTGAAATACTTATTTTCACTTATAATCCTGGTGGGCTTATTTCTTTCTTGCCTTCGCCTATCCCTTCTTCACTAGGCTCACACTATGGCTAAGGCTAAAAGGTGGCTTCCTGATGACTCTCATGCTGGTGAGTGCCCTGCTGCATAGAGCAGAAAGAATACTGGTGGAGGCACTAGTGGAAGAGATTGAGGTATCCTGCCATCTCTTCTGTTTTTTAGTAAATGAGTCTTACAGAATGGTTTTTACTAGGTCAACACAGCACTGGTCACAGCACTGCAGGAAATACTTCTGAAATGCAGCATCTTCAACAGCAAGTCATAACACTGGGTATGCTTTTATCAACAGTTTTGTCAACTGTTCTGAGTATCCTTATCAGTTGCAAACTGATCGGAGCCAGTCGATCCTGATGAGGTCATTGATGAGGTTAACATTGATTTCAATATGGGCCTGATTGATGATGAGCATGAGAGCAGCAATGACGACGAAGATGGAGAGTCAGATACAGAAAGTGAGGAAGAGCCAAGATTTGGTATCATCTCTTTTGGTCCTGCAGTATGTATTGCATTTCTCCCAGTATTATTTTTGATGTTTCATTATATCCTTTTTAGATTACTCCATTACCAACCATGGCAGCACCCACTCCTCAGCCAGTCAATCTGGCAAAAGTACACTTTCAATGTAACCTCACATTCACTCCTGTTCAGACCCCTCGTAACACCTTTTTGGGCCTGCCCTAGTCTAGTTTTAAGAGATCGAGAGCTTAGGGACCAGTTTTTCGCTTACAAAGATTATTAATTGCGTAATCTTCCCGCGGGTCCTTCTCTTTGCCAAACCGCCGCATCGACTCATCTACTCAACGCTCTCAAGGCCTACCAGCAGTTATTTCCCTTCTATCATACCCCAATGCTATAATATAGTATACTTCACCCATAATTTACGACTTTACGTGTTCAAACCATGTCGGAAACGTATCGTTGGCAGTCTTCAGAAGGTCAAGCTCTTCTCAACAATATCATTCGGAAACGCGTCCCTCAATGGACTGACGGCTTGAAGGATGGGCAGAGTAAAGTTGTTACAAGGATATTGGATGGAGAAAAGGTGCTATGGATTGCAGCAACTGGAGAGGGAAAGTCAGCCGCATTCCAGGTCCCTGTTTTAGTCCATGAAGAGTTGCGAAGGGATCCTGAGCTATGTCCGGGTTTTGTAGCTAAGGAGAAGCCCATAGGAATTGTGGTTACACCCACGAAAGGGTTAGCCACCAATATCGTGCGTTACATGCTTATTTTCTTATTCTTCATTAACTGATTTTATCTAGGTACACGAACTATCAAAATTATCCATACCCACATACGCCTACACCCGCGAGAACGTCGCTGACGACATTATCAAAGGCATTGATGTCGTTCAAGATATCGCAAACTGCAAGTATCGCATCGTATGTGTCGATCCAGAACACCTCAAGAAGGACGAATGGAAGTGAATTACTTCTAGTCCCACCTTCCGTTCCAACATCATCTTCGCCTGCACCGAGGAAGCTCATCTCATCGACGAATGGGGAAACCCTGATTTTCGCCCGGACTTTAGGTACATTGGGACATACTTCCATAGTCATCTTCCCTCCAATATATCACTCTTTGCACTATCTGCGACTATCGAGCCCGGAAAGTCTACCATGATGATATGTCATCACCTTGGGTTCAGGGAAGGATCATTTCACCTTATCCGAGGGTCCAACGAACGTCCGAATATGCAGTTTATTGTGGAGCCTCTTACTCACGGCGTCGGTGGAGAGGTTTTTCCGCAACTCCTTCCATATCTCGCAAGTGGCCGGAAAACAATCATTCACTGTCAGACGCTCGAAGCCATCTACCGCGTCTTTGTCTATCTCATCTCATTCCTTGATCTTACCTCCGAGTCCCTCAACCGTATTCGAGTATATCACAGCTTGTGCTCGGACAAATACAATGCGGATACTCTCGACATGCTTGAGAACGATCCAAACTGCCAAATTGTTATCGCAACAGTGGCATTTGCCAACGGCATCAATGTACGAACACTTCTCGACAGTATCTCACTGGGTCTTGCATCCTCACTCAACATAATCATGCAAGAGAAAGGTCGTGTTGGCCGTAATCCAGAGTCTCTTGCCCGTGGTGTAATCTTGGTTTCTCTGACTGCTATCAAGAATGCAGAGAAGTACATTGAAGGTATGTGACTGAGTGTAATAATTAATTTATGGAGTCCTCTCATTCATTAGCTTGATAACGCAGCTATCAACGCCAATACCACTCCACCGTCATCTATGAATCATGCTATAGCATTAGTCCTTACTGAGAAGATCTGCTACATTGTGTGTATAAACAAGATCTACCAAAACCCACCCCTAGAACTCGCATCACTTGATTGTCTAACAGCAAAACGTCGCGTCCCTTGTTCCCTTTGCACCGTACGTGGCCAAATCAACTTTACCTTTGATTCATCTCCAATCGCATCACCATTCCCTTCTGCACCACCTTCTGTCAATAAGTCTAAATCCTTGAAAACCCTTCAGCTCAAAAAGAAGACTGAATATGCTCGCGTTGACTTAGTCCTTTCACAATTCAGCACGTTGGTATTTAATGCCGAAAGCATCAAGATCGAAAACCTTTTCAGACCTGAAGAGTCCTTCTTTCCTTCCTCGATAAGATCTTCTATTTCCCTGACATCGTGTCTTTGACAGATCTTCTCCACTCATACTCCTGGCTGTTCTGCGATGCATACGTCCAACAACTCTATGATATCATCCTATCACAACTCATACTCATCAAAGACGAACGCCGAGCCCAACATATTCGTGATCAGGCAAGAAAGAAACGCAAACGTCGAATGGATTCGGATTTGGACAAAGATGAGGACAACGTGGATGATTCAAGTGAAGTAAATGAAGGAGTGGAGCAACAAGATCACGAGTCATCTATTCCAGTAGATGCCATTCCATTGCACCTCACGCAAACCGATTCACCCAACAAACCATCACGACCTAAACCAAGACCCAGACCCAAGTCCAAGGCACTGGAGAGCTCCAAGTCGGTAATGGAAAGCTATGGACCTCAACGCACTAAGCGCTCGAAGGTAGATACTGCTGGAGTTGAGTATGGAAATGACGTGAAAGTGGAAACGGGTATGGGTATAAGGCGTTCTAATCGCCTTCGTGGTCCAGTATTATAGATATTCTATGTATTCTATACTTCTACTCATTATTGTCCCAATTCTTTTCATCATCGCTATCAAGTGTATATGAGTGTACCAAAGTCCACGGTGCGCTATAGGGCACAGAAGGTCTCGAGAGATGGGCAGAGTACTTGCCAGAGAGTTGCCGTCCTCTCTTTGACATAAGTAGCTGCAATGCGAAGCTTGGACGAAGATGCGAAGCTTGGATGAAGAAGTAACGAAGAAGTAAAAAGAAGCCGTGACGTCACCTTCTTTCCCAAAATGGGTCGTGTGAATATTACGCGATAAATCAAATGTATTGGTCAAATCTGGTCCCTATAAACCCCCGCTTTAACAACAGACTGCTATCGCATCATTACAATGATCGCTGATACTGTCTGTCTAGGAGAGACTAGGCCTGCCCATGAGCGCAAACAATGATAGCTCAGACACAGAGGTATTGAGCTCACCATTAAATCAAGCTTCCAGACAACATCATCTGGTATGTTACATTTTCCTCAAAAATACATCTGATTTATTCTCATTATCTCTCAGAGTGTTACATCTTCTGCTGTTGCTCAGAATTGGGTATGGTATCCTCATCAACTTTTATTACTGCTTTCATTGACTATGGTTTAGATTAATACACCACTCACTCTGACTGTGACTCCCACTAGCACAATTCCAGCTCCTGTGACCATTACCACCACTGCCTGCAGTGCTTCAGTCACCCCAATTGCAGATGCCCTCCCCAAGTTGGCATTCAATAGCGGGTGATTACGACTCTATTGGTAAAGCTATCATCTTGTGTGCTGCTGCCTATTATGAAGTGAAGATTATTGGATGTGGCACTTTCCTGGAGAGAGCTACACAGGTTGGTTGGGCTAACCAAGCCTTCAAGGACGCCTGTCACATTGCTGGTCAGGAGTACAAACTAGATGATAGGATACAAAGCATAGTGAGTTTCATTTATCCTCTTCTCTCATCGCCATTGACTGGGTCTCAGGTATGGCATCAAGGCAGCCATATTCACGGGTCTCTGTTGGAGCCAGTCAAACAAGCAGTTCAAACAATGTATGGCTTCAGTGGTGATACTCAAAAGAAAACCAAGACCACAAATATCAAGCTTTATGACAAAGTTGACAGCATCATTGGATGATGGGACCAGAAAGGTGTTTGCTTACAGTGTAAGTCCCTTTATCCACCCTTCATTGTATTTTGTAGTTGACTTTTCACTCAGAACCTAGACAATCTTGAACCCATGGGTTTCACTGAGCACCCCATCTTCCAATATATCCTGCACAATGTCATCTTTGATAATGGGACTGCATCCAGGGGTATAATTTTCTCTCCTTCGAAACTCTTGCTTTCTTCATGACCTTGGTAATGATTCCATTAACTCATATTCCAGATCTACACTAACCCACTCTATAGATATGGAACGTGCTTTCTAGATACTCTACTGGTATCTATAAGAAACCTGAGAAGGACTGTGGGTTTACTGAGAAGGCCCATAAAGGATACTACCTGGATTGCCTGAATGCATTGCAGGACTGGGGAGACTGCAATGAGGTCGTAATGAACATCTGAAAATAAATGTACAAGTGCACATGGTGAGCTTTTAGTTTCTATCTATATCTCTCTACTCACAATTTCCTGTAGTCAAAAAGCTGGTATTGACACTCCACTCAACACCATTGTTCAGATGTCAGAGGCTGCTCAGAAACGAACCAAATCACAACTGGCAACACATACTGGAGATACAGACACTGAGGAAGAGGGGGAGGAAGATGAGGAGGAAGATAGCAGCAGCAGGAACATGGAGAAGACTCAGAGTGATGGTGGTGAGGCAGGTGAGGGTGATGTTATACAACCTTTGGTTGCCACATTGGGCTCAGGTACAGCATCTACAGGAGTGTCAGGTGGGGCAGATTAGAATGCATAGGATGGAACCAAATGGGGTACAATCAGATTGTTGAAAGATTGGCGAAGTACAGGGAAGAGGGAGAAGGAACTTTCACTGCAGAGTTGGTATGTTTGAGTCACATACCCTCTCTGAGTGTGTTTGTTCATGATCATTCACCTGCAAATTCTAGTCTACATACTGGACTTGAGGACTTGTACATACTATGCAGTGTCTCATCTGAATGCTTTCCAAGCTCAATTCCTCATGATGGTTTTCCCATTTTGCCTTGTGGATAGCTCCTTGTCTCTAACATCAAGGATCTTTGCAACATTTGTCACAGCTCCTACATGAACCATTGGGACATGTAGTGGCAATGGACTGAGGACATTTTCTTGAGGGTTTAGGCATGAGCACTTGACAAACATACTTTTTGATGCAAGGGAGAGCCGAACAATATGCAAGTGAAGGACATGGATGCTCAAGTAGGGTAGAAAAGTAGATGTAAGGTTATAGTAGAATCCCTACACAGCACCTCACTCACATAGGAGTTTGTTATGAGAGACTAGATAAATTCTACATATTTTCTGTCTGACGAATCGATGTAAAAAGAGTGGTGCATAAGTACATCAACCCCACCTCATACACATGTATATAGTGCAAGAATTGCAGTTGTTTCCCGAATCATAGCACATAAAAAAGGGAAGGCAAAAGGAGTGCACTCGTGAAGAAGTAGAGAAACAGAATTGCTCAAGATCCACTGGCGAGGTGGAAGCGAGAAGGCAAATTTGGTAGCTGATTATTGCACTTTGCAATAATAATGGATTGATCAAAAAAAAAAGGACAAAAGTTTCAAACCCCTGCCTGAAATGACACTGACCCATGAATCCTCGTGGAGCTCGCTGCATCAGGAAGTGCTGACATCAAGCTGACATGGTCCAACTCAATGGTCAGGGCTGGATCGGGCTGTTGACGTTGTTTGTGTCATTGCCCTAGCCCTCACAGAAACATTGAAACTTTTTTCTTTTTTTTTTGGATCAAACCATTATTATTGCAAAGTGCAATAAGACATAATATTATATTTTATGCTTGTGTCTACTTTCACTGGTTATCAATGCTCAGAAGATCTTAGTCTTTTTTGTGATGCAGTATGTTTGAGTGAAGGCTTGTCTTTCTCTGCAAGAATCAAGTCGTTGATGAGTGAATCATCATCAAGTCAGATAGGGCTTCTAGTGTATTCAAGATGGATGGCTGCATCAACACAGATGACTAGGGATGCATCATGTCTTCTAAAATGTCTGAGTATGAGTCATCTGTACATCGTCAGCTTGTCTTTGCGATGAGGATAAGCAAGAAGCAATGCAGCAAAATAGCAATCAGCCGCTCTGCACCACTGCAATTCAGTGATCACATCCTTCTTTCTCCCAATCTTCAAATCTTTCTTCATGATCACATATTCTGCAACCAACTCCTTCAGTTCCTTTGTGTAGTCATATCCAGGCTCAGGATCTAAAGTTGCATGTAACTTTGAGAAATCAACATGTTCACCTTGCAGAACTGCTTTCCAAATGAGTTTCAGCAAAGCTTCATCAACTCACTGTATCATCATGAAATTGATCAGAACATCCATCTTCAGTTCAGAAATGTATGTGTTCTTCTTTTCAAGAATTTCATTGATGATTGGATTACCAGAGGAAGTGATGAGATGTGCAAGGTGAGGAGCTTTAGCAAGGGTGTTAGTGGAAATACCCATGAGGAAGTTGGAATGAGAAGTGACATTGCAAGGTTGGGAGGTGGAAGGGATTTGGGGAAGAGCTGAAGCAAGGAGGTCCTCAGGAGCGATGTGATTGGGATAGGAGACAGGTTTCTTTTGTGAAGCTGTAGCTCAATCAATGGCAGATTGTATCACGTTGAAATCAGCATTAGAAAGAACAGGACCAGATGAAAACTCAGCAGCGTTAACGTCGTCAACCTCATCACCCAATTTTCTGCTATTGTCGTATCCTTCCAAGTAGTTGTCAATGATTCCCTCTTCAATCCCAATACCCCTTAATGAAGTGGTTGTGGACCAATGCTAACACGTGGCAAGTATGAGGCCTCAAGTCCATAATGTGGACAACATTGAGACAGTGTAGTTATGAGACATTGGGCAGCAAAAAATAAACAACATTGGGCCATAGTGGAGAGACAAGAAGCCAAAATAGATAAACAACGTTGAGCCATAGTCAATAGGCAGAATTGACCTGTAATCAATATCCAGAGTTGATAGGTCAGAATAATTGCACCAGAGCAATGAAGCAGAGAAGTTCCAGTCAACATCATGAGCAGAACAAGGAAGAAATGTCCAGGAGGACACGTCAAACCCAGCAGACCGGATTGCCAACCCAAGGGGCAAACAGATGATCAACCTCAGGAAAAATCGGAGGGAAGAAGTTGGGAACGTAAGAACATAGCCACAAGCAGAAAGGGAGTGTAAACAACTCATCCTCATTTCATTCGGCCTTGTAATTGTACTTCAACCTCTACTCTCATTATTTCTCCTTTTAACACATTTTCCACCAACTAATCACAAGCTAAAGTGATTCTTGTGATCTCATTGCATAGTCATGTACTCTCATCTGCCAATGAGGTCGCTGGTGCGGGTGCAGTAACATAAGCGTTGGACACTTTCAAAGAAGCAGTGGGTGCTTGTGAAGAAGAACTGGTAGTATCTGTGTTGGTAGCAGGAACAAACGAAATCGAGCTCGAACACCAGCTTCATTCGAAGCATCTGCACCTGAGCGAATGGAGCTAAACCCAGTGTCACTAGGTACGGACAGTGTCGAACGTTCAATCATCTGGGAGAAAGCTTTCGCAGCTGGGGTCTGCGGAGCAGGCTTCTCCTTCTCTTTCCCTTTTTGATCTTCGGTCATGTCAGGATGCAGGGATGTAGGAATGAGAGGTAGATGGCGTAGCGGGAACAGAAGAAAAGCGTGTGCAAAGTCTGGGAAAAAGTTAAACTGGTGAATCTCGAAAGGGATGAAAAAGATATATATGCGACGGGTATCTGCTGCAAACCACAGCACCCGCCGCATCCGATCCTTGGAAAGGTGTTGAGAAACGATAAATGGATGTATGGGAGAGAGGTATCGGATGAGGTGCTCGCACCTCCGGAGGCCTCCGCAAATAGCAAGCGGAGCCTACATCATTCAATTCGTTGTCGTTTACAAAGATAGTCATATGAGATGACTAGCACAAGTGGTGTAAGAGGTGATAAATTAGCAAAACTTTACATAGACTTGCCTGAGAGAGGTATTACCGCTCTTGAATGGACGCGACCTATGGTAGACAAGTGGTAGGAGGTGAAAAGAACGCGTCCTCCGAGTCTCGGCTTGTGACGTGTTGAAGTCAAACGTGCGCCAGCTACCGAACCGAGATCACCGGGCCTGTTTTTTACGCTTTTCTTGAACTTCTATCTCCTACTTGTCTCCTACTGCATCAGGTTTCTGGACTTGATCAGAGGGAAGCCGTCGTCCTTGATGAAGCTCAACTTCCGCACCAGTCTGTATCCGACCCAATCCGATCCGGTAGCACAAAAAATTTACCACAATCTACGACGTTACAGGAGTCGTTTATCGGGATTTCCTTCCCCAAAATTTTGCAGTGAGTGTTCTTCTGTGTCCATGAACATCTCAGGTGTACAACTCCACCGTTCTCTATCCACAAGTGATTTTAAAGAGTCTGCTCCACGCGAAGCAATAAGAGTTCGTATCATTGATGAACAATCTTTGATGTGACGAGGACAATGTTTCTGTTCGTGGGAGGGGTATGGTGACGGGAAGCTCACGCCACCGTCTAATCCGGAGATACAGCCTGCACGGTGCCAGTGTTAATAGATACCCCCGTCAAACCCCAGTCAAGACTTTGTGTAGCGCGAGAATGCCCCACGTCTGTGTGCTGTTCATACATTAACACTAGTCCCATCCCGAGATCGGAATCGAAGCGTATGTCTTGCGTATGTCTTTCTTTCAACTGGATGACAAGTGGGAACTCAACATTCCGGGACTCCGGGTCACGCTAGTCTACACGGCTGCACCTTGAAATTACAATTTGTTAACAGTTTTGCGAGCTTAGATCTGTGACCGTGATATTTTTAACAAATTGTGAAAGCGCTGCCACAAACTTTCGAAAGCCCTCGGCTGTTGACGTTGTCAGGGTTCGTGCTGGTTCGTGAGAGCGGACTGCGGCTACCGTCGTCCAAATTAGGCCTCTGGTCCGGGGCCGCCAATCTGCCGAACGCTGCACGTGAGTTTGTTGAGTCAGAGTTGAACTTGGCGTTTTTTTTTTTTATCTTTCCTTCCACCCTTCACGCTGGCAGGGCGTTCTTGCGCCTACAAGATTCCATGGCTCCGTGCTATCTCTTTTCTGCTCATCAAATGGATCACCGTGGACCTCCAGCCCATCCTCCTCAAGAACGGCTTCTGCAAAAGGACAGCGCAGCTGAGCCGAAGCCTGTGTTAGACCAAGCATGCTCTCAAGGCCTCAAGACCCGCAAGTTTCCGTCGAGTTTAATGACCATAGGTCTCTGTCTGTGCCTATCAGATCAAGCAAGTCCTCAAGGCCTCAAGACCCAGTCTGACCCGCAAGTTCTCGTCAAGTGTAATCTTCACGCTCTTTCGTGTTTCGCCGGGCCCTTAGGCTGTCCTTCAAGAGTTGCGGAAGTGCCTTGACTCCAACTTACAGGTATGACAGGTTCTCGAGTCGAATATAGTATATAGATGGTTCCGGGTTATCTGTCTACGTACATATACACTCGTAGATGTATTAGCTGCAGTCAATATACTCCTTGTTTATTTGCTTTCTACTGGACATTTGGTAACAGAAGAGGAATGGGAGGAAAGGAAGGGTGCAAGGCTGCTGCTACGCCCTATGCGGCGGCTATGTCCAGCTATGACAAATTGTTAATAGTAACTGTGACTAAGTGAGGTGCACCATAGAGGGATATAGCCCTCGTCGCCGTTCTCTAGTACACAGTCTACTCTCTTCCTACCTTCTATAGACCACTTTTATGCAGGTATATTTAGGGTTTTATGTCATATTTCTCCTCATCATGGTCAGAACCATGTCCGGGCCACTATATACCCCTAGCACATTCTTGTAAGTTTATTAGCAGGCTCTCAGGAATATAAGGACCATTCTTATACTCCTTCATCCCTTTATTATCTGTTTCCAATAGGTTAGCATGCTATCTGTACCTTTCGTTGCAGGAATACGACGAGGCGCCTTCACGTGCTTCTATATGTGGCTCCTCCGGCCCATTCACGTCGTCCTCGGTACGGCAAATCGCCTACTTCGTTCTCTGCCACACTCATTAATTGGTGTCATGTAAAGGTCTAGTGCTACTGACGGTAATTTTTCTGCAATTTATAACGTACCATACTCATAGTTATCTTGTTCTTACTGTGAGGGTAATTTGAAGAGTATCAATCATTGGACTACGACATCAGGGTGCTATATCTACCTCATTAATGCAGCTTCTATCGAAAGAAACGCATGCTGTCACCGCTAGCGATCCCACCCTTTGTGTTTCAACTCAGCCTTTGATTCGCGCTAGCAATGCAGCATCAAATTGAGCCCGTCCGTTACTATGCAGTGTCTTTTTTTTACCCCCTGTTTGAATAACATTGCTTCCAGTGATTTCAGTGATCGGGATCATGTTTCCAAAAAAACTGTGTGAGCAGCGAGGCTTGAGTTATCAACGACGAGTCCCCCGCCTGGGGCCCTGATATAGGTATGTTCCCCTGAAATCTTATAAATTGGAAGATCCCTTACCTTCCCTTGCTGTCTTCTCACCATGTCAGGACTGGAACTTCCTCCAGGTGCTCCGAAACCTCCAACGGTGACTGAAGTGTAAGTGCTCTGCTTGTGTCCGATTACTCTCTCTGATGCGGTGTTGCTCCGGCTATAGATACGTACCGTTTTTCATCGGTGCATTTATCAGTACTGCTCTGTACGGGGTGAGTATACGTCTACAGTCCACTCATCCACTGAGGCTCGTTGCACGACTAATTGTGGATTCTCTACTAGGTATTCGTTTCTCAGGTGGGCTTCAAAAGGATATGGGTCGTTGAAGCAATGATTGAGGACAGTTCTAGGCGTTAACCTATCTCCAGACATGTCGAGGGTGCGTTGCAATAGCATTTGTTTTATGACTTAGCCTGACTCTGAACTCGCCGCTGTAGGGATAAGATTTGGATGAAACTGCTGGCAAGTCGTACTCGTTCGAACTTTCTCTTCGAAATGGAGAGCTTGACCTAGTCCTATGGAACGTTGTCATCACATACCACAGGTCCTATATCTCTTCCTCGCCGAGACTGCCAATACAGTATTGGACATAGCGATTGTATACGAGCCCTTGTTAACACGATTTGGTGCGTCATAGCTGATCAGAATCTGGACCTAAACTTACGTTGCTTTTGCGTTGCTTCCTTCTACGTAGGTGATCCTCTGGTCGTTGCTGATTCTCCACTTTGTATGTTTGTTTTCCATTTTCCCGCTCTCCGAGCCACTCAGCCGTATTGATCCTACAATCCATGAACCGTTTCCTCAGTTTTACGTGCAGGTAAGTAAGCCAACTCCCGAATCACTCCACTTCAACCTGTACCCCTACCCCAATCCCCATCCCCCATCCCAATCCATTGTTCCAATGATATTGACATTAACTCCGCCGCTTTTGCTTTTCAGATCCTGTCGTCACCGTGAGTCCTTACCCCAAGCAAATTGAAGAATGCTCAATGACAATTAATCCTACCCACCGACATCACGACTCACTAGGCTCTGATCTCGACACCCGTGCAGATCTTCATGGCATGGCGTATTCGCGTCATCATGCAGTCTTGGATACCGTTCATGCTAGCGACTGCATTGGCTATTACTTCTCTTGGTGAGTGTATCCTTTTTCAATTTTCTCGATATGGGCTCATGACTCCTACTTTACCCACTAGTCGGTTCAATATGGCTAACTATCTCACTAGCCAATTCACCTCAGTTTCAGACATTTGACAGCTTCGAAGCAGCGCCCATAACATGGCTCGTAACTTCTGCCGCAGCGGATATACTTATTTCTGTGTGTTTGGTGTATGGGTTGGTATGTGGTATTTTTTATTGATCAGATTCGTTCGTTGAGCTCCACCTTCCGATACACCATCCCACCTTGATCATGATCTTATAAATCCGAAATCTCGAATCATTATCTGTATCTGGACCTGGCTTCTCACCCCTCACCACTGAATTACTGGACTATAGTCAAAGAAGAGACCTAAAGTATCTCAGCTTAATGATCAGATTGATAGGATTATACGATGTGCCTCTTCTTATTATCCGGTGGAAATTTTTGACTCACTTACCACTTTTAGTTGCCGTTCAAACTGGCGCCATCACTGCCGTAGCCGCGTTTGCAGAGGCGATTGTGTTGGTTAGCTTTCCGGTAAGTGCTTACAAGGCTTCAAGTTGTTTGCTTGATCGATGAGCATATCCTTACTGACTTCTTGTTTCTGTGTATAGCATACTACGGTGTAAGTACTCATAAGATCTCCAGACCATTGAAACCCTCTCCCCCTGCCCACTCCCCTTCCCGGGATGCTGAACAGCACGCCATTGCTTATGCGTATACACGCCATTTATTGTTTGATTTTCGTCCTGATTCGTGTTTTCGTGTTATGTATAGCTTTTTCTCCTGGGACCTGTCACTATCGAAACTATACTCGAATACATTGTTGAGCAGGTATGTTCCTCTTGGCTTTTCCTCTCCCTTCCCCCCTTTACCATCTCCATGACGAGGATTACATGAATTTTCTGTTCTGATCCTTTTTCTTTCTTCTTTCCTCTCTAGTATAAACGCTCGTAACAAGTGGCGAGAAAGAATACACTTGCAGAAGATGGGGCCGAACGCGTTATTCGACTCAAGTGAGGCCACAAGTCATACTGCGGGTTTGGGGTCGCAGGTAAGCAAAGGATCCTTGATCGTTTTTTTCGTTCTTTTTTTATTTGTCTTTTCGCTTTCGGTTGGCCGACGATAGACGCTAACGTCGACGCTGACAACTTGATTATCCCTCCTCCTTCAAGGTTGGAACAGGTAGTTATCCCTTGGTAAGCCCTTAACTCATCCAGCCAGCCAGTCAGCTCGTCAATCCTACGCAGAACGAATCTGATTGACGGATTTTCGACAAAAACAGTCTAAACTCGCGTTCAACTCTCCCAAGAGTGAATCAACGACTTTACAATTTCCAACGCATCAAACTCCGACACAAACTCTTTCTGCACATCCGGAAGGACCTTGGACATCGCCACCTTCTCGATCGAGAAGGCCGCAGTTCACTGTCCAGGGAGAGTCACAGTTGATTAGGGGCCCATATCCAGATGACGATGTCGAACGCCAGAATCAGTATGGTCATGATACCCCTCCCAGATCTCGAAAAAACTATCATCCATACGCTGGAGCAGGCATAGCGGAATCAGTCTCGGAAAGTACACAATCTGGCTCTAAATATACATATGGAGGACCGAGGGACGAGTAGGATTTAGATTTTATGACATATGACCATGGCCAGCGTGCTTATGGTAGTGGGAACGGGAAGCCACAAGCATTTTGAGGGACTGATTAGCTAGATTGTCATATCGAATATTCGAACGAGCAGGAAGTCGAGCGTACGCTGGCAGCTGGCAGCTGGCCTCACTCTCACTCCTTCCGTCGACTTTGTACCTACTTTAATTATTTACGGTGTACTCCCTCCTATTCTGGCAGGTGCCAATATAGAGGTCAGCATATCCAAACCCGCCTAAAACCTGAGACCCGTCTTACGGGTATTCAACCCGTCATCACCAACTGTAACGTCGAACCATGAATTCTAATCAGTTATTTGATGAAGGATTTACACTATTTAGTCACTGAAAGAGATCCCATACTTGCAGTTTCCCTTATTTCCGTGTCGAGTTAGTAAGTACATGCTATTATCCCGCGGGTTTTCGCTCTGACCCGTTGGACCCGTCCAGACCCCTGACCCGTCTTCACGGGTACGGGTTTTGGCGGGTACGGGTACGGGTTGGAAATTTTCACCCGCGGGATACCCGTACTGTTCCCTATTGACAGCTAGACGGATCCTGTGCATAAGTATTTATATTGAATATGCTGAGTGCATTTCTCCTCTTTCTTTCCACAATCGCGCTCATGAATGTCGGGCTGAAAGGAAGAGATTCGTCGACATCGTTGAGCCAGAGTTGGAGCCTTGAGGGTACATAGACCACACACGTGATACGATGGACTCGGACCTTTCTTTCAATTCTTATCGGACGAGCTGTGAACCCGTGCCTTCGGCACGATGACTCGCTATCGCTCGCACCTGCCTACAGCACGGATTCACAGCTCGCCGGGGCTGTGCCCCTGGACCCCGCTCACTCGGCTGGCGCCTCGTTCTCGATAATAGGGGTATATACAGGGTTACTTATTATGAGGACTCACTTGGCACTGCACACCTCAAAAAAGGGTATGGCCATTAGTAATGTTGCAGCCCCATCTTCTCATTCTAACTAACTCAGGTTATAATCCACTCAGACCTTCAGCCCTCACTCTTTTTTATTATTAAGCTCTGGACTTCCCTCACTCAGCACTGCACACCTTGAAAAAGGGTATATACATGGTTATTATAAGCATTAGTTTTTGAGAACTTGGTTCAAGCCTACATTGGTTTAGTTTCAGTCTGCTCAAAACACATGAAGTAAATATACTCTGTACTGTCCTTCATAGTCATTAAAATTTGAAAAATTCTGTGCATTAGTGTTGAGGATGTTATGTGCCAAAGCCAGGCCAGACTTACTGAGATTATACTACCCCTGCCACTATTTCACATTTTTATCATACATATGCTGTACATTACATACTTACCATTGAGGATGTGCAAGGATACTATCAGCCACCCCCACCCCCATATCTACCCACATCCTCCCACTCACACGTCCAAATCTTCCTCCATCATTAGTCACCTGAGGAAAGTATGCTTTCTTACAATTTACTAATAGTTGACCTCAGTATGGTAGAATCTAAGGCTTTTTTGAGCTATTTACATCTTCATATATTCTACGGGGACCTTTTTGCTATATTCATTGAGGTATGTAGCATATATGCTGTGGAACATAGGTAGTGAAGTTTGCCTGGGAAAACAGACGGACAGGGGCTTATTACCAGCAGTAAGCGCGGCCGTCAGTGGTGGCAGTTGTTTCCGTCGGAAGGTTATGCAGATCACGTGACTTTGTGCCTTACTCGGTTAATTAGCCGTCGAAATCCTCACACGGGTAGTCGCATTCTATATAGATATAGATAGATTGTCGTCTGAAGAAAAGCTTCTAGATCTCTTCTAGTGTCTACAGCTAGGAGAGATTAGTCAATTGTTATAACTCGATTAGCTTTGCTTCTATGCGTACCGCCAGCATCTGGCTCCTGATGGGCTAACGACGGGCTCTGGCTGGGGATGGACCAAACATCGCCATACTCTGTGACAACCATCATGCTTGTCGTTGTTCGCTTCCTCAGACTTCGTCCTCCCAAATCCTACTTGACGTGGACTGCTGTACTCAGGCTTCGACTTCGCCTGCCCCCAGCCAATCTGGACACGAGAATCCCGACGGCATTGACCTTTTTTCTCAAGAGCGGACTCTGACTAGCATGGTATGGTATGGCAACGCTCTGCTGTACACGGAATTGCGATGCCCAACGGCTCTTGTTACTAGTACTATTGTATGTCAAGCTTTTCCCGTCCTTCCACTTCTAATTGTGCTTTCAGAATCACTGAAGACTTCGTCCTCCCAAATCCTACTTGACGTGGACTGCTGTACCCACGCTTCGACTCCACCCGCCCCCAGCCAATCTGGACGCGAGGATCCCGACGGCATCGACCTTTTTTCTCAAGAGCGGACTCTGACTAGCATGGTATGGTATGGCAACTGCTCTGCTGTACACGGAACTGTGATGCCCAATGGCTCTTGTTACTAGTACTATTGTATGTCAAGCTTTCCCCATCCTTCTTCTTCCACTTCTAATTGTGCTTTCAGAATCACTGTAGCTTAGGCACCGTAATATGATTTTTATTATGCAGAAAAACTTTTCCAGCTGAATACAGGAAAACCCAGCAGATAGAACGCCAACACTACAGCCAGATCGCGATGTACGCATACGCCTTAACGCATAAAGGCGTTACCTTGCCCTCTGCAGCTGGGTCTCATACTTGCCCGAATGCCAGCCCTACCTATCAGTGCACTCGTCGACTGTCCTCCAGCTTCTTGCCGCATCTCCGATCTCCTCAACCCAGCACCAGGCTTCCTATCTACGCCCTTATCAACTTCTGTTCAATATGACGTCGCTCTCAATCGTCAAACTCACCTGTTGAAGCTGTTGCATTATCCAGAAGGTACAATACTGGAATATCCTGAGACTGCGCTCGGAGACGAGTTGGTGGGCCACCTTATACCTATTGATATCAACAATTGGTCCAATCCTATAGACAACGTTGCTTATTCTCTTGGATCCCCCAGAGGCGCAGTCAATCAGACATGTGAAGTACTGCTTGATATCAATGGAGAGAAAGTTTTGTGTCGGAAATCATCCTCTACATGTAATTTTTATACCTATTCTTCAAGCAGACTAATGAACATGCATTTCAGGTCAAGGTGTAAAGGTCTGTCCTTTCCTGGACACGAAGTACAGTCTTTCCGGTCACACCCTAGCTACTCGGGACGAATTGGAGATCCAGTTGACGTATCAGCGCTATCAACACAAATCCAACCCTTCTCGTGATGTACTTGAGAAGACGCTTGCATATTGGGCATCAGTACGAGACAAGGGATGCATGGCGAGTTTACAGGAGGCCATGTACTTTACTCAAGCCGAGCAGGCGGAATGGGAGAAGATCCATCGTAGCCCAACCAAGGCCAAGCGCGGAAATATGGGGAGACCCACTTGCCAAGGACGAGTGCAGCTACATTTCACGAACAGCGGTGAGCTGTATCTCCGGTGTGTTTCCTGTTATTTGTGCATTTGGGGTTTATTGATGATATTTTCTTAGCTGCGAGCACTATCATCCGCAGACATCACGGAATCATCTTGTCGACTTCACCATCTCTCGTGGAGCTGTTCACCAGCTGTACCTAATGGCTCTCTTCCAAAACGATGTTGAAAACATATCAATCTATGAGGAAGAGGCGCGATCAGCAGGATATGGGCCACTTTCACCATGTACCAATATACAATCCGGCAGTAGCCAGAGGGTCAATTGTGGTGTGTGTTGAATCGAGATTCAACTTTCAGATTTCACACTAACTCGCCTACAGTTTACCAGCACAGATCTCCTTCAGGAACAATGCTGATGTCTGAAATGATTTCTTTGCAGTGTTCTTGTAGATTTCATGTCTATGAGCCACTCCCTCAGTATCATCAATGCTGTCCCAGAGTACTTATTGTTTGCTCGGGCATCCATTCGCATCCTATTCCTACTCTGTCCAAAACTCCAGCAAGATTGAGAGACGAGATATTACAGTTGCTGTATTCATTTGGTACTGAGCTCGCTGGTCTGACTCCCCGTTGTCTTTTTCGGCATCCAGTGGCCCAGTCCTTTTTGCAACGTAAATTTCCACTGTCAAGATTGGGTGAGATGACTTTCGCAGATCTTCACCCTTCACTCGCAAACGCAGAGCATCTGCGTTCATACATTGAGCAGGCTCAAGCTTCTGCATTCCCAGAGGGAACTGGTTGGCATGGTGAGTGTTGCCTCTCTTGTTTATTCGACTTGGACTTAACTACATCTACACTAGGTCTTATACACCTCAAGATGCAGCAAGACTTGAACATACCGGCAAGTCAACATTATATATGACTGGTTGAAGAGTACAATCTTCGAGAAGACTCTATCAACGTGGAGGTTGCTGATGGAACACTCTCCTCAAAATTATTTCGTCTTGCAATTTTTATGACACCTAAGCAAAGTCAGCTTTTGCTACAAGCCTCCTATGTGCAGAGTGACATTTCCTTCAAAAGAGTAGCAGGTCTTATGGAGTTTGAGTTACTAGGGCGGGTAGACGATGCCTGTAAGTCATTGTGTTTAATCTCATTGACTTGCTCTTACCTATCTACCAGGTATTGTCTTTGCAAGGGCCTTTCTCAACAGAGAGTCCGCAGAGGCCCACTGTCTCGTTTTCGAAAAGATCCATGATATTGTCATGCATGATACTGGGTGCCCAATCAAATTCCGCCATCTTCATTCATTATCGCTACGTCCTGAAAATATGACTGGTATTTTGTTATGGACGTTGGACCAGGGTCGAGGCCAGGCCAAAGGTCAGTATCACAAACTTGTTAATTTCTGTTCGCTTATTGTACTCACTTTCTATAGGTCTTGGATTCTATCTTTGTAAACAGGCTCAGCAGCTGGGTCCAGACCGACGTGACCTTTATGAACCTAATCGGAAGCTTTCAGAATTGACTCCATATGAGCACCTTCACTGTTTGACCAGATTGTGCATTACCCACATACACCGGAATATTGACCAGTCCTCTGTTTCGGAACAGGTGAAACATGCCATGCAGACTCTGATGTGTATTCAGCATTATGATTGGGATGGAACAGTGTCATTCATTCAGCAGCAGGGTGGCAAGGCTGGCATAGGCATGTGTTCCATTTGCATCTTATTGAGACATTGACTGACATTGATGTAATTACAGATTGGGTTGGTGATAAGATCAGCAGCAAGTTTGCGTTCGAGGCTATGTGCTGGCGAAAGAGCAAGATTCCTTTGGCTGTCTGGCAGGCTGGGGATGCTACCACCAATCCTGTTGAAAGTGCTCATCAGGATGCCTATCGTGAAGGTATAGAATGCTCTGTTGTTGAGGCGGCTTTGAAGGGTCAAGTCCATGATAACCGCAAGATTGCAGAACATGAAGTGAGTCTGTAATTGTTCATAATATATTGATAGTATCACTGATGATTGTCAAAGACATCTGAACGAACAGGTGTCACAGTCAGACCTCTCAATCGTGCATATTCCAGTACCAATCTTAGTCGTTTACGAAAAGGTAGGTCACTGAGGCGAGTCTTATACCATTTGCAACTAATGTTACCTCATAGCTCACAAGCTGGAGTCAAAGCTGGAACGTGAAGATCTCAAAATCAAGACCCAGAACGGACTATTGAAGAAAGTGAGAGACACACTGGGCCGAGCATTCAGTCAGCTGAATAGGACACGGAGTGTTCAGGATCGAGAGAGGGCTACAAGAGCTGTTGCAAATGCTAGACTTAAGTATGAGCGAGTATGGAAGGCCAGCAAAGACATGTCTTTGCTTCGTAAAGGTACTGGCAAACTTCATTTACTATTATGATATTCTAGTACATGTTTAGTATATGTTGTTGTCAATAACGAGTTCTTCAGAGTGTACCAGTTTCGTGATGTGATATTTGAGGACAACGGTGAAGCAGATGATATAGGAAAGTGAAAATAGGACTGCTAGCCATATCCTCCATATCTATGACAGCCGTCAGACATGCTAGGCAAGATATGACGAACAACACACTGTGGAGCCCCTCCCAAATGGTGATGTGGTGTTTGAGGACGACGGTGAAGCAGATGATATAGGAAAGTGAAAATAGGACTGCCGGCCATATCCTCCATATCTATGACAGCCGTCAGACACACTAGGTGAGATATGACGAACAACGCACTGCAGAGCCCCTCCAAAATGTCCACCAGAAGCAATCATAGAGGCAGAGATGAAGAGGTGGTGGCCTGAGGAACCTCGGACTGTAGGAAAGCAGGTGTTTAAAGTGACAGAGGGATGGAGTTTTGTCCGATAAGATGGGGAGCTTCACCTGCGAACGAGGTGGGAAAGACCAAGTGGTGGTGCGTAAAATTTGCAGCATTGGAAAGAATGTATTCTGTTGACTGCAACTACTACAGCATGACTACTTGAGATAAACTAAGTGTACTACACTCAAACTGATTCCAAACTATGGAGTACAGTCAGGCTGAGTACTTGAGAAAGAGGTGTCCTAAACGAAAGTGGCCAAAGACATATAACACCAAGAGAACTAACCACCATCACTGTACATACGCTACCCAACCCTTTAGTCAAGAATTTGAACATCAGAGCTTGTGTCTGTATCTCCTTCTGCATCATCATCATCATCACCACTGCCGTCTTTGCCACAGACATCTAGGTGATTGTGGATCTTGGTATACCAAAAGTTTTTGTCACAGACACCGCATTTGCGATAGCAGCTATTGACTTCGGCGTCTGAGTACCCAACACCTCGAGAGAGACCGTCCATCATCTTTTTGCCTTCCACCTGCTGAGTGGTAGAACTATGCAGAGGTCGTATGTTGGCCGGTAACCCATAGTACTGCGGACGGGGAGGAGGATGCGCAGCAGGCCTAGAGAAGGGATCAAGTGGGGGCCTTGAAGGACCTGCCACTACCACAAAATGTGAATGAGAAACAATGGTGGACATATAGAGTACAAATAAATCTCACCTGGTTCAAATGCAGTAGTCTTGGATTTTTCACAAGCAGCAGAGACATGTGCTGTAGAGGGGCATGAGAGGCAGAAGAAAGACAGGAATGACCAAACTTACCAACTTTCCGCTTTTGTTTTGGGGGCGAGCGTCATCTGAGCTGTCATCAATGACTATAACTGTGAAGAATATAAGATAAATGAAAAGAGTGTCACTGAGATATAAATATACTTACTGTCAGGCTTAGAACTCGCTTGGTTTCGATTGTCACCACTAATGCCCAGCTGCACCCTCTGTTGCTGAGGCAGTCTACTCCGCTCCAAAGGGGTGAGATGTGACAAACGAGACGGTTGATGATGTTGAATTAGAGCTGGAGGGAGACCCTGAGGTGGGGTTGGCAGCTTTAAGGGAGAGATAGATGGCCTGGCTGGTGAAAAAGTACGTGAATGAGGAGGGGAGTGAGCTCCGTTGATAGCTTCTGCAAGTTGGAAAGATCCATGATTTGCTGCATCCATGGAGGGATCCAGGTCTTCAACTTGCACCCGCCATTTTTCAATTCCAGTTCTGCGAGAAGCAGCATGTTGTTGGCATCTAGCGGACATGTCTGGCTTCATGGTCGGCAGACATTGAGAGGAAGGACTGAGACCAAGATCAGGGCCAAGCACCGGTGATGACAGAATCTGCGCAACAGAGCGGGCACTAGCTGGGGTGGGAGTAGATGCGGCTGTGGGTAATTGGATAGAACAGTCCTGGACAGACTCAAATTTTGAGGGAGTAGAGGCCACCGATGACTTGTGCTGGGCAGCAGGAAGGCTGGCACCAAGGGCGCCTGTGAGGGATCATGGAGAGGACATAAACGAGTATGGTAGAGCAGTGAGAGGTGAGGAACCCATTGCCGGGGGATATCCACTTCGTCTTTCTACAGTAGAGGATAAGCAAGTCAAAATCAATGGAGGTAGAGGACAAATTACCTGGATAATCAGTTTTTAGAAACACAAGACCTTTTTCGACCAGAGCCATAAGAGGTGCAACTAGATAGAAAGAGGATCAGTAAACAATGAAAAAGAGAACAGTGAACACGTACTGAAGAATTGACACCCAGTTCTGAAGCGTCTACAACCAAAATAATACTCTCCATACAGCCGACCATCTGGATCTGAGCCTTTGGCGAGAATCATGGGGATGTAGTCCAGTTGTCCAGGGTCCGCAGCACATGGGCAACAGGGATACTGGATATGGTGAGATTCAAAGAATGCACGGAGTTTTTCAGGACAGATAGGAACTATGATGTCTCAGCCAGTCTGGGGGTCTTGTTCGAGGGTGGCTGGACTGGTAAACAGAAATCATCAGTGAGTGGGTCAAACACTGATGAGAAGTATGGCAAACTTACTAGTACCAAACCTTGCCAGCATCAATAGATTTATCATACTCGTAAATTATATTGCCAGGTTCATCATTGAGCGAGCGCAGTAAGTTGACTCGTCTATTAACTTCTGCAGAAACTGGCATGACCAAGAAAGGGGAGGGCAAGAAAATGAACAAGAAGAGTTGGATGAGAAGGAAACTTGATGTTTTGTGAGAAGGGAAGCTGCGAGAGAGGTGGGTCTGAGTGTCATGCAAAGGAAGAAGGATAAGAACAACAAAGACCAGAGGTCCTTATAACCATGCAGAAAGATCTGAGCGGCGGAGATTGGGAAAAAAAAGTCTGTCAGCAAAAGTAGAGCCCGCTGAAATCGTAGGGTACAGTGAGAAGACTGTTGTAACCCGCGGAATGAAGCGGATGGCGCCCATTAGTTGACCTAAAAAGTCGAGGAAATGTAAATTTCCTGCCTTAAAAGGACTTCGTTGCTCACCTTTGCTTTTGAGAAGGTATTTTGAAAGCGGATGAAGGTAAACAAAACACGGAAGAGAGCTGTTGCCAATGAGACCAGTCTTCTGAATGTCTGTCTTCCGAATGACTATTGTGGCCTGCGGAATGAAGCAGACGGCGTGCATTCGCTGGTCTAAAAAGTCAGAGAGAAGATAAATTAGCTATTTTCAAAACAAATTCACTACTCGCCGTCAGTCTTTTTGAAATGCCGTTGCTGTTGGATGAAGCAGGAAAAAGAGATGGCGTGAACCAGAGGAAACATCCTGGTTGGTCCATCAAGTTGACACTACAGAAGATGGTGGAAATTGGAGAGGGAGGAGCAGAAGGAGGAGAGCATCGAGGATGATCACCAAATTTGCGTGGCGGATCGACGCAACTTGTGGTTGTTTGTTTGTCTCTTTGTAAGCAAGGCTGTAGCTGGATATTGCATAGAAGTGGTATTCGTACGGTAAAGTTAAGTAGCTACTACACATAAGAAATACAGGGCTTTAGAGACTTTATGGGAGGAAGGGATAGATAGGATGGGATGGGATGGGAGTAGACCCGGCGGGATAGACCCTTGCGGTGGACGGTCCGAAAAGAACGCGCAACCCGAATAGAGGGTGGGAAGCCCACTCCCGTAAAAACACTGTCGTAAGCAGGATGGGGCGATTGCCTGATTGAGCTATGTCGTCAAAAAGCGTGACGGACGCGTCATGGCATCGCTGGCCCACTCGCGTGTCTGCTCCGGCCGGGGGCGCTCGGTTCCACCAGGCACAAGAACCCGAGCTTATCGAGTTATAACAATCGACTCTACAGCTACATCATGTACTACATGAAGTCAAAGACGATCAGTCAATGACCGCTAACAAGCTGTACAGAGTAAATATGTATCGACGCGCCCAGACGTATCCTATCGCCCAAAAAGCGAGCAAAAAAGCCAAAAGCCAAGACGAAACACGAAAGCAAGATGAAAGGAGAGAAAATGAGAGAGAGCGCAAAGAAAAAATACACCGGATAAGCAGTGTAGCTATAGATTATGAAGTATGTAGGATAATACTACGTAACAAGATTCGTGAGGAAGGAATGAGGAAACTTTAGTATTCCAACCTCCTCTTCATATGAGTCTGCTTATGTCTACCCATAGCAGCTAGTGACCTCTTTGAATCCTGGCCAGCGGGGCTACGCTTCCTGGATTTACACGTCCTGCCAGTAGTAGCACTCCCAGTGCTAGAAGCAGAGGTAGATGTAGATGTAGAGGAAGACGAGAAGGTTGAAGAGGAGGCCGAAGGAGGCATGTTACTGACAACTGCTACAGTTGCAGCTATCGTCTCCTTGGTGGAGGTACCGGTAGAGGTAGAAGTGGAGGCGAGATGACGAGTACTAGTCTGAGTCACAACATTCATATTTGTACTGGGAGTTTTGGAGGTAGAGGCGGTAGCGGTAGTGGAAGACTCAGGCTGAGGGTCAGACCCGGAGTTGTTATCCGAATCATCGTTGTTGGACGAGGATGACGACGTAGACGAAGAAGACGACCCAGTCAATCCCAAACAGCCGGCCCAATATCCTCAAAGACGGTACTGTCGGTGTACACATCGTAATTGGCGAGAAACCCATCCGTCTCATAGAGCGAGCCAGCGGGAGTGCCTTGGGGGAGTTGGTCCTCGCCTCCATCTTGAATGTTAATCTGTATACAAGCGACGTAGAGCTGAGGACCACCACCGGAGGATTTGGGAGAGTAGACTGCTGCGAGCTGAGTAGGACAAAAGAATGAGAAAAAGTGAAGATTGAATGAACAAACAGCTCACCTCATGTCTAACCAAATACTCCCCACTCTGCAATCCCTTCGGAATACTGACAGTCCACGAACTCGAATCTTCTACCAACTTCGCGATACCCCATAATCCCTTGCCCTGATCAGCTGTAGGGTAGTACTCTTCAGGTTTCCCTGCCATCGTCTCACGCAGATCATCCGAAATCGACTGAGACGTGTCAAGGCCCCAAGTCGCAAGTTTGGTCCAACCAGCGTTACCGGCGTCGTCAGCGGTAAAGGAAGAACAGGCTCCGTTGCAGGAGGTTATGTAGTCGGTGACTGGTCCCATGCTGTAAATAGTATAAGGGATGCGTAGCATGTGTGGAGGGAGAGTGGAGACTAGACTCACGCATGCACCCAAGGATTGGTACCATCCGTATCTCCTGTACCCGCTTTATTAAGCAGTTCCGACATGGCGCCCTCCCAGTAGATCGTCAACTCAGATCCGGCTGTGATGGAGATAGACGAAGGAGCGGGATCGGCGGACTCGCAAGCCATTTTGCTAGAAAACGAGAGGAGATTAAGGGACTGAAAATCTGAAGAAATAACCAACAACATACTTGTTATCAGAAAAATCCCAATAATTGAGGTACGCGAGACTGGAGGCTTGATACATCTTGCGAGTGGCTGTGGCAGAGTTGACACTGTCGCCATCGTAGTAGATCTATTTTTGGGGGAGGAAGGGAATACCTGTGTTTAGTACTGACGAGTAGAAATAAGGAAAGCTGGTCACTCACGTTAGGACCGTCGTTCCATACCCCGTTGACCATCACTCCTTGATCTGTCCATGGGCTTTAACTGCGGGAAGCAGACTCGAAGCTATCAGTCCGAACGCGAGGACTGAGGCGGATAGCATGAGACTTGAGCCTCGTTGAAGATTTTGAACGAGTGCGTTGGTTTGGAAAGGCGGGGACGAAAGGGAAGGAAAAACGGAAGAAATGATGAACAAGGGCGGGGCTTGTACCGTTTATAAAGGCAGGAAAAAACTTTAGACATTAAGGGGCCCTGAGACTGCGCATCCGCCATATCGGAGACCGAGACAGTGAGGCCGACATCGTTAACCAGGCTTCAACTTGTCGCCTACTGGAACTTGTAATTAGGTAAGTTAAACTCCTCAAAAGAAGAAAAAAAGCATACTGGAACGGTCGCAGGAACCAGGAAGGACTTCGACGATAGCGAAGCCTGTGAAGGAACTTGACGACGGTAACCCGGCAATGGTCTTGAGAGCCACACATTTTTGGCATTCAGAAAGCTTACGAGCTTTCTAGAGCTTTCTGGGCTTGTGGAAGGACGTCGAAAAGCATCTAACCAGGCCCTTGGTATGGGCTGAGAGTGTTGGATTACGATTTGATTAAGATATCCGTGCGAGCACTCGCATAAGCCTCAACGATCGTTGCGCAGCCTGGTCGGAATGAGTCGCCATTGGAACAGCGTCGAGGAGTGACGGTCCACCATTGGGACGGAGTCTTAGAGCGACTGCTGTTCTCTTCTGGAGGAGGATTCAGGAAAAGTTGGAAACGAGGCTCACGTGTACTACAATTACTGTATAGGAAATCTTCTCACGGTACTGTTTCCCCCTTGTTTTCTGCTTGGCAGCTGCAGTCGATGACATGAAGTTCTAGACAAAAAACGCACGGACCAAATGAGCAAAATTCACGGTGTTTACATAAATCGACTCGGAAAACCATGACATACATACGTCGCTTGAGCCTTGGTTTAACCTATTGAGCGACTCGGGCTCTAAGGATACAGTCAACCACAGTCAGCCACCAAGGACTTCCAACCCCGATAGCAGTGAAGTGCTATGTCTGCTTGCCAACCCGAGGATGTGCGGCATCAACCCCTTAGGATGATTTCTACCATACCAGCTCAATTGCTCTAGTCGATGGAAGAAAATACGTAGCTCGGCACATGGCGGACCGCCATGTGCCTTACTTCCTTGTCTTGTCCTCTATCATGCTTGGGTAAACTTTACATTTCGGACTTTTTGTTTTTTATAGGTTTTCATCTTCCCTTCATCTTAGATGTTCCAGCGTATATCATAGCCGTCTGCTCGATGGCTGAAGTATTAAATACTGAATCACGTACCACAAACAAAGGGAAAAAAGATACAGGGTACATTTGGGGTACATCAACGAGAAAGGTAGAAGGCTGGCATGGCATAGTAATGTTACAGGGAAACGTCCCTTGCACTATTACGTATCATCTGCTCTGCTCGGTAGGACCGAGGTTTGATGCTACACTTGAAGGGTAGTGGATAGCTGTAAAATAATCTATCGTCAACTTTCGTCCATCATACATAGTAGTAGGCTTCATGCTTACGAGACAGCACCAGAAGTATACTCCACGTTGAGATCAATCTCGTTCCCGTCCTCGTCTACAGCTCGCGTTACATCAAATCTCCCGTCCGTTACTCATCCATCATCCATCTTCCATCCCTTGTTCTGTTCCGATCTCTGTACAGCCTCTTTCCCTTCCCACTCGCATCTTTCTATGTTATTGTTGCTGTTGTTGATGAGCATCGCATGTCGGTTATCAATGTAAGCAACCAATGCAATAACACTACTATCGAGAACATAAAACAGTCTGCAGGGTTCAAACGGCTAGGACACAGTACATGAGTATATTAACTGTCTTCTCAAACTTTAATAATACTCCTTCTGAAAAGCCTGCTTCAGCTTGGTAGTTAAATACACATGAACAAAGTAAGAGTGCTCACATGCATTCGTCATCGAATCAACCGTTGTATATGTCGGTGGCTGCTCATCTGTTAAGCCTCTCGCCCAATCCGAATTGAACTGAACCTCCAACGCCTGGATATGACCCAAAATCCTCGCCATAGCCGCTTGTACACCAGCATTTGATGCGTTCACTGTTTGCTGTAGCTCTCGCACTTGCTGATGGAGATCGTTGGCTTCTTGCTGAAGATGCATCTGACGAACAGTTGGCGCAGAAGTAGTTTGAATAGTTGAATGACTGGAATTCGGATGGCTTAGTGGCGATGGCGACGGCTCCGGATTCTGAGGTGCACTGGTAGAGTTGAGCTCTAGAGCCTGTCGCACAGATGATGAGGGTGTAGCCTGATTAGCGGGCTCTATCGTTGATTGATTGTATTTCAGACCAAAGGGTCTGAGAGACGAGGAGCTATGTCCAGCACCCTCGGGAATGGATGACGATACATAACCAGGAGGGAGATCAAATGGTTGAACACCAATCTCACTGCCTGATACAGATCTTTTCCGAGTTTTGCGGCGATATACGAAGAGCAGAAGAAAGACGATGACAGCAATGATCACAATGCCCACAGCTAAAAAAGTTCCGATGACAGCTACTCTATTTGCGAAGAATCCAGAAGTCCTATATGTGGGCATGAAGATTTTTTACATTCTATCAATCACGGAAATGGACGTACGAGTTTCCTGATGGTTCTGAATTTGTTGAAGTTGCCGCAGTCTCCACTGTCCCAGAATTCCTATAAGTGGCCATGAAAACTTTTTACATTCTATGAATCAGAACGGAAATGGACGCACGAGTTTCCTGATGGTTCTGAACTTGTTGAAGTTGCCGCAGTCTCCACTGTCCCAGAATTCCTATAAGTGGCCATGAAAACTTTTTACATTCTATCGATCAGAACGGAAATGGACGTACGAGTTTCCTGATGGTTCTGAATTTGTTGAAGTTGCCACAGTCTCCACTGTCCCAGAATTCCTTTAAGTGGCCATGAAAACCTTTTACATTCTATCAATCAGAACGGAAATGTACATACGAGTTTCCTGATGGTTCTGAATTTGTTGGAGTTGCCGTCGTAGTCGCTATTGTCTTTGTTGTTTCTCCCCCAACTGTGACCACAAGTGTAGTTACGGCTGGTCCGGTGCCCGTGAAAGTAGTGACCATGGTGGAAGTATCTCCTTGAACAAATTGTCGAGAAACTACGCATGTCCCGGATCCTCCCTCTTGTTCCTCACTTGAGCATCCAAAGTGATTATGAACTTGATCAGGAGGTCCGGTTCCAGAAACTATACTGAATTGTCCTGTTATATCGGCCTCGAATCCAGCAGCAGATGCAACTAAAACACCTGGTGATATAAGATAAGTTGTAATTAATTAAAGTTGGTTCAAAGAATCATCAGGATTGGAACTTGATAGAGGGAAGTTGGTTGTTCTTTTCACCTGAAAAATGTACCACCTGGGTAAAGGTCGTCGCTTGTGTTGTGAGAGTGAACTCGTTGGTTTGCAATTGATCAACTTGGAATGTCGTTTCCCCCCCATCAACTGCGGTACCGACTGGGGTGTATGTTGCGATTGGGGGTACATAGAGTACACCTTCGTACTCGACAATTGTAAGACTCTGGCCATGAGCTATATAGTGAATAAAATCCCAAAAGAGTTGGTGTAACATGAGCTCATCTATGAAAATACAAGAGAACGCGCTTACCGGACAATACAACAGTCAGTAGCAGCGTATATGAGAAAAGATGTCGAATGAAAAATCTGGTTGAGTGTTGGTCCATCTTTCTTAGGCTTCACTGGGAGAAAGTCCGGCAGGACCGAGAGAAGGAAAATGAGAGAGGAGAGCAACAACAGCCAAGGGAGGGAGGGGGCTTGTTAATCAGGATTGGAGTCTATATCAGCGCACCTCAGCCTTATACACAATTCCAAGCCGCTGCTGGTGGGAACTGAGACAAAGGAGCTTGAGGACATATCTATTATCACTTCAGTATTGATCGCCATCAAGTCCACCCAACTACGGAAACTGGAACTGCCATAGCACAAGGTAAATCTTCAAAACACTACCAACCTTGTAATGCTGTCAGGGATATATCAACGGGATCGTTAGTATCAAGATGGAAGTTCTGACTGGTTGGTGTTCATATCAACGATCAGATTCAGAAAGGTCGGGAGTGTTGAGGCTGGTTTCATCATCATTCTCGTCATATGCTTATCTAGACTTGCGGGATGCCTCTGCCTGAGTGCTACGTGCCAGATATCAGAGTAAATTGAAAGCTCCCAGAACTTGAAGAGGAGAAGGAAAGTGGAGTCAATAGTCCAATTCATCAGTAAAATGGCCACTCGCCTTTTCAGCACTTTCGGGCAGTTTTTGATCCTTTTACCGCTCAAAGCTTTTTCCGACCTTTTTTCCGGAAGCTTTTTTCATACTTTTCCGCCTGGGCACATTTTGGGAACTTTCTTGGGACCTTTTCCGAGGGGTGCCCACTTTTTGCGTGCCTTTTCTTCTAATTAACTAGTACTACTCCTACATACATGTACTACATGTAGACTCTGAAATAAATCAATCCCTTTTGACTGCTAGGCATGGCTTACACTCGAGCTTGCTTCTTATAACATAGGACCTACATACACAAAGACATGTCAGAGTTACTTATGAGCTTGCAGCTGTTGTCTTCAAGACGTACCATCACCCCGAAATACCTGCCAGTGCCAACCATTGCATACAAACTCTTATGTCGCCATTTTTTGTATATGCTCGGTGAAGACAGAACGGAAATGAAACGAGCCTGTGTGCTCCACGGGAAGAGAAGTTTGGAGGGGAAGGGAGGAATGAGAATCCGACTTGGAAAAAGCCGGGTTGAAGTTGTACACGCGGCCGCTGAAAAATGATGTTGCGATCATGGGACCATCGGACCTTGAAAAATTTTTCCAAGTACCAGACGCGTCAACAACTTCTCTTTCTAACTTCTTCTTACTTCCCTCCCAGTTCCCTCCCTATCCCCTTCCCTTTCCCACGTATACGTCATCCTCATTATGATACCTGGTCTCGCTGATGACACTGACCTCCTCTTTGCTGTAAGTCTTCCCCCAAGCTTGGTGTGTCCTTGCTAACGAGCTCTCGATCATTTGCTGTTTTGCTTCAGATTTGCACGCTGTAGCAGTCGATGGCCCTCTCCCCAAGGAAGTTCTTGGAAGGACCTTATAGGTATGTCCTTCATGGTCATTAATGTGTCTCAGCTGATTTCACACATGTAGGTTCGTTGGATTTTAGGGATTTGGTTGGCAGGGATGTTGGAGGTGTGTATCTTAGTGTTTTCCTTGAGGTACCATGTTCTGATGTTGCTTATTCCATTATAGCTTTCCGTACATTGTTTGGATTCCATTTATTTTGGACGAGTCTGGAATGTGGTCACTGGGTGTAAAGGGTTGTGTGTGTGTGCTAAGATTAATGGGTCAGGGCAGGGATAGTAATATGTACGGTAGGTAGGTGGATAGTGTGTACGCTGTTACCCAATAAATCCATTTTTGTTCTCTACATTGCTGAGGTTGTCAAATGCATGAATTGATTGGTAGCGAACAGCGAACGAGCTGAGGTTTTAGAGTACTTTAACAATAACTTTTTATATACTTTTTACTAACTTTGAAAAGGGCCAGCGAACTTTTCAAAGTAGTGGGGCTTAAGTTTTAAAAGTTGATTCGCACTTGGAAAAAGTTCTGAAAAGTTCTGAAAAGCCTCTGAAAAGCCGAGTGGCTATTTTACTGATGACTTCCGGTGCCTCACCTTGGTTTGAGAAGAGTCTAAGAGAAGGAGCTGCATGCAGCATGTTGCTACACAGACTAGTGATAGTCTAACACTGGGCAGTGGCTGAGAGGTTTAAGGAAGCCTATGTAAGCTGAGAACATTCATCATTGAGCCGGAGCTGGAATCCTCGAGTTCTTGAAGACGATGACATCAGAACCTCGAGGACAGATGGACACATAGACCATAGGCATGATGCAGCTCTACGGGGGACTCAGGCGAGGCTGAGGCTAGTGTTGTTACCCATTACAATTCAAATTGACTACATCACGAAAAGTGTAGATTACATATCAAGTCATGTATAGACTACCTCGACATACCAGGAAATAAAAACCCTACCAGATCAGTTACCTCTGTTTTTCTCTGATAAACAAGCTCACATTCTCATCAGCAAAGGTATGATGAGGTATACTCAGATATTCATCACCTTTTCAGGTATACCTCCACCTTGCTGGCAGGCTCATTCCTGAAAAGGTGATGAATATCTGAGTATACCTGAAAAGGTAGACCACATCAGGGAATACCCGAGTAGCCAGTGCCCTACCTGGTATACACAATAGTACAACAAAGCTGTCATGATGTCTATATTTGGTACTATTTATTTCTTCTTATCTCCGTATCCTTGGATCTTTACACCATTTGACTCTCGTTCCACATGCTATGCACCGGACCTTTCATTTCTCTGATACAGCTTCGATACAGCTTCTTGACAGCTTCCTTTACAGCTTCCTTTACAGCTTTACTTTTACATATATAAACCCTGCCCTGACACCTGGTTCCCCATCTTGACCTCTTCGTCATTGGGACCAGGTGTGTATTCCCCTTTTCATTACTTCTTTCACCTTTACTGATGGACACTGTAGTTCCAGTACTTACTGCTGTCTGTTAGTCGAGTCGAGCCCGTAGCTCCTCATTATCGCTATCTAAGTGCTCGCCTCTTTGTGACATTAGGTCAAGATCTCTTACTGCACCGGTGGCCTCTGTATAGGTTGCCCTTGCAGGTGCGACTGTCACCACGTCTGGACGATATGCCACACCATCCTCAGTCTCTGATTCATCTGTCTCTGCCTCTCCCCCACTGTCTCTGACACCACTGCTCTGTGTAGATTGGCTACACGGTCTTGACTTAACAGATCAGAAGCACGTCAGCTTTGATATCAACAGCTACCTTGAAAACAGAGAAGAACTCTACAACAACTGCCAGCAACAGCCTTGTCCCCACGCTCATCACTCCATCCCCCAGGTCCGCTACTACTTCTGGGAAGGAGAAAACAGTATAATCCTACCCAGCAATCCAGCCCTACTCCGCTCCCACTTCCTATGCCTTGCCTTCAGCCACCTGCCATTCTCCAGTCCTGAATCTAGCACTGGGTGCAAACACTTGTAATTCCTTGGATATACCAAGGAATTACATAAGACTTACACTGGTACACTCAATATGTAAGTCCACTTGACTTACAGAAGTATTACCAGGGACCACTGTGAGACTTCATGCCTTACAATGGTCATATATAATTGTTTCATTTTTTTTGGTCTCTGGTAATACTTCAGTAAGTCAAGTGGACTTACATATTGAGTGTACTAGTGTAAGTCTTATGTAATTCTTCTGTATATCCAAGGAATTACAAGTTTTTGGATCCAGTGTAGTACTTCCACTGTTCCATCACCAGACATCACTCACACCCCACTACCGCTATCTGCTCCACCTTCTGCCATACCAACAGCCTGTCCCAGTCCTACACTCATACCCAATCCATCCCCTCTTCCCGTGTCACCAGCCCCACTCAGTCCCATTGCTTCCCCAATCACTGACATCAACATGTCCTCTGTCGCCCTTGAAAACCTCCTCCAGGCTCTGGTCAACAACCAGAACCAGCTGCAGCAGGCAATCACCCATTTGGTCAATAGACCTACCCATGAATCCTCAGACAAAACTGCCAAACCTGCCCCATTCAAAGGTGAACCAGCCAAACTCGATCCACGGAAGTGCATTGCAGAAGCACTCCTTATGATGGAAGGACCTGCTGCAGAATGGGCTGCAGAGTATGCTCGTCATATCAGCAGAGTCCAAGCAGATGAAGCTGGAGCAGTCTTCCCCTGGGAAGGGAACTGGGACAACTTCACCCATGCACTAAAAGTTCGGTTCGGGGTAGCAAATGAGCAGCCGCTGGCCAAGAACAAGCTCGAGGCATTGAAGCAGGGAGATAAAACAGTCGCGGAGTTCTCTCAGATTTTCAAGATGTGGGCAGAGAAGACTGGGTTCTCAGATCAGGACATCCAGTACAAGTTCTGAAAGTGCCTTCATAAGGACCTATTGTTCCCATTAGCAAATGTGGAGCTAGGACAGAAGGAGGCCCCTAAAAATCTAGACGAGCTGATCAACCAAGCACTTCATGTGGAACAGACCCTAGCAGAGTTCATAGAAAAACCAGTCACTGGCCCTACCCCATCCCTCTCCAGATTCTCCTCGGCACGAGACCCTAACGCCATGGACGTTGACGCCTCCTGTACCGAGTGTCCCCAGGGTAACAGACGCACCTTTGTGGACTACCAGAACGCGATGCAGGGGCGCTGCTATGGCTGCAGTTCCAAGGATCACATGAAACGAGATGGGAACCACGGACATGACAAGTGTGACTACTGTGAGAGGATGGGTCATCACTCATCCGTCTGTCAGGACTGATACATGGGTTGACCCAGAGGAGGGGGCCGAAGTAGACAATGTGACACCTTTAGTCTCTTCCCCGATGATCCACCCTCTCCTACCCCTGCCTCTGCCCCCACTGCTACTGTCACTGCTTCCTCATCCACTGAATCACCATCTATGCTCTCTGCCTTGCAACAATCTATTGCCGATCAAACTGCCTTACTCTGTAACATCGCTAACCAACAGGGTTTTTGAAACGGGTGTCCATTCCCGCCACGGCGTGAACACCCCTGAATACCCATATGCTCTCTTGTTCCTCGTACGATTCTATTCCCTCATGTACCATATCCAGTATCCCTGAAATAGAATCTTGTGCTTCTCACTTCCGTATACGTGTGAAACTCCGAGGAAGATGAAAAGAGGCAGTGGTAGTGGTGATGGTTGACAGTGGAGCTACAGGACTGTTCCTGGGACAGTCATTTGTAAAGCAGCACCAAATCCAAACCTATCCCCTCTGTAAACCCCTAGATGTCTACAACATTGATGGGACCCTTAACTGAGCAGGGCGTATAGATCGGTTCTGTCAGCTAGCTATGACAGCAGATGGACAGGAGGCATGGCTAGATTTTCTGGTTACGTACTTAGGCGGAGAAGACATCATCCTGGGTCTTCCCTGGCTGCGTAAGATGAACCCACAGAGTGACTGAACGGGCAGCCAGCTGCAAATCCCTGTAGCACCGCCCCTCTGTCCTCTCCAGTCTTCTTCGTGAAGAAGAAAGACGGGAAACTTCAGTTTGTTCAGGATTACTGATGCCTAAACGAGTACACTATTAAGAACCGCTACCCTCTTCCCCTCGTTGCTGACATAGTCAGCTGCCTTCAAGGTGCCAAGTACTTCACCAAGTTTGATGTATGTTGGGGTTACAACAATGTCCAGATCAAACAGGGGGATGAGTGGAAGGCAACATTTGCAACCAACCGAGGACTTTTTGAACCTACCGTCATGTTCTTTGGATTGACAAACTCACCAGCTACTTTCCAAGGCCTCATGAACTCCATCTTCTCAGACTTGATCGCAGCAGGCAAGGTAGCAGTTTATCTGGATGACATCCTGATCTTCAGTGGGACTCTGGAAGAACACCAAGAAGTGGTTCAGGAAGTGCTAGCCAGGTTGAAAAGGAATGATCTGTATCTGAGGCCAGAGAAATGCAAGTTTGAACGAGAAGAGATAGAATATCTGGGGCTGATTATCTGGGAGGGGTGAGTTTGCATGGACCCAGTGAAGGTGGCAGCAGTACAGCACTGGCCAGTTCCCTGCAATGTCCACGATGTTTGGGCATTCTTGGGTTTTGCAAATTTCTACCGACGATTCATAGAGAACTTTGCTAAAACTGCTTGGCCCCTGAATGACCTCACTCGTAAAGACATCTCGTTTAATTGGGGAACTCACCAACAGGAAGCCTTTGACTTCCTTCAAACAGCCTTCACGTCTGTGCCCATTCTTACACTCTGGTCACCAGATCATCCTACCCGAGTTGAAGTAGATGCTTCGGGCTTTGCAACAGGGGGAGCTCTAATGCAGATGTTGGAAGACAGTCTTTGGCACCCAGTAGCATTCTGTTCAGCATCCATGCAGTCAGCTGAATGCAATTATGAAATCTATGACCTCAAGATGCTGGCTATTATCGAGGCACTGAAAGATTGGCAGAGTTATCTGGAAGGACTACCACAGCCCTTTGAAATTATCACAGATCACTCCAATCTAGAGTTCTGGTGAACAGCACAGGATCTTAGTCGACAACAAGCAAGATGGGCCCTGTGGCTATCACGCTTTGACTTTTGACTAATCCATCACCCAGGCAAAGTGAATACCCAAGCAGATGCCCTCTCCCGCCTCTCCTCCCACCAAGTAACAGACCAGGAAGACAATCTGGAAACCACAGTACTCAAACCAGAACACTTTGTAAGGCTTACTGCTACTATGCTGGCCAACCCCTAGAGGAACGAATTCGTCAGGCACTGGGAAGAGAAGTGGAGGTGTTAAAAGGACTAGAGCAGTTGAAGAAGGAAGGGTTGCAACGACTGGCCAATGGTTTACCTGAATGGGAAGAGGATAATGGATTGGTATACCACAAGGGACGAGTCTACGTCCCCCCAAATGAAGAGCTGCAGAAGGCAATAGTAGAACAGTGCCATGACAAACCATCAGCAGGACATCCAGGGCTACATGGAACACTCGATTTGGTAACCTCACACTTCTGGTGGCCCACCATTCGCTCTTTTGTAGAGAAGTATATGGAGGGATGTGATAAATGCGCCAGGAAGAAGCTGCAATGTCATCCGCGAGCAGTAATCCAACCTTTGGACATACCCTTAGGACTCTGGGAAGAAGTTGGAGTCAACCTCATTACACAGCTACCATCCTTGCAAGGCTATGACGCAATCCTGGTCTGCACTGACCTCTATGGAAAACAAGTCCATATCCTTCCCTGCACCTCTAATATCACTGCTACTGAAGTCGCCGACCTATACTACCGAGAAATCTTCTGCCTTCACAGCCTCCCACTTCACTTTGTATCAGATCATGGTCCACAGTTTGCAGCGCAAACCATGCGCTCTCTGTTAGACTGACTCGGGATCAAGTCAAGCCTTTCCTCAGGCTACCAACCCCAGATGAATGGACAGACAGAACGAGCCAACCAGGAAGTGGAGAAATATCTGCGCCTCTACACCAACTACAGACAGGACGATTGGGTGGAGCACCTTCCTATGGCCGAGTTTGTTCTGAACTCCCGCACACACTCCGCACATGGCATGGCACCTTTTGAGGTGACTTATGGCTACCTTCCTCTATTCAACATACTGGTAGGCCAGCGCACAGGCATCCCAAATGTAGAAGACCGTCTCGAAATCCTAAGACAGGTTCGAAGAGATGCAGGATCAGCACTGCACCTGGCTAAGCGCTGGATGAAGGAAGGATATGAAAGAGGGAAACAGAAAGGACATCAGTTCAAGGTTGGGGATCATGTCTGGCTGAGTGCAGAAGACATTGACTTGAAACTTTCAAGTGACAAGTTGGGGGATCGGCAACTGGGACCATATGAGATTGTAGAGAAAATTGGAGATTTGGACTATCGGTTAGACCTCCCTGAAACTCTTAATCGCCTGCACCCAGTATTCCCTACAAGGGTAATCTAGTGAACGGACTCTTACCTGAGGAACCAGAGCCAGTATACCTCGAGGGGGAGGATGAGCCCAAGTATGAAGTGGACACCCTTCTGGATAGCAGGATACGATGGAGGTGACTGGAATACCTTGTCAAGTGGAAACGATACGATGTCGGTCACAACTCATGGGAGCCAGTTGCAAATCTCAAAAATGCGAAGGGTAAGATCACAGCATTCCACAAGAAACACCCAGAGGCAACAAAGACTTAACATTCATCGAGGACGATGAAGTGTAGGAGGGGGGTAATGTCATGACGTCTATATTTGGTATTATTTATTTCTTCTTATCTCCGTATCCTCAGATCTTTACACCATTTGACTCTCATTCCACATGCTATGCACCAGACCTTTCATTTCTCTGATACAGCTTCGATACAGCTTCTTGACAGCTTCCTTTACAGCTTCCTTTACAGCTTTCTTTACAGCTTTACTTTTACATATATAAACCCTGCCCTGACACCTGGTTCCCCATCTTGACCTCTTCGTCATTGGGACCAGGTGTGTATTCCCCTTTTCATTACTTCTTTCACCTTTACTGATGGACACTGTAGTTCCAGTACTTACTGCTGTCTGTTAGGTATTTAATACATTCTTCGTCATTGGGACCAGTTCCAGTACTTACTGCTGTCTGTTAGTCGAGTCGAGCCCATAGCTCCTTGTTATCGCTATCTAAGCACTCACCTCTTTGTGTCAAAAGCTGGGATTAATCAGTGAATCATTGAGAATAATATACACTTTGCATTAAGTACAACAACGGACAAACAGTAATACTGAGTATAGCAACATGGAGAGCAATACCAAAGCACAACAGCACAACAATAGAGTGCATAAGAGAGCAAGAAAGACGAGCACATACATAGGCTTCAGTGACTAAGCATCCTCCTGACTTTCATCCCCAGAATGAGCAGCAGTCCCAGTGACATCCCCATCTTCCTCCACCAACATGCTAGTGGACCGACTTGAAGGAGGTGGCCCATTGTTGTTGTCTTCATCTTCATTCTGTTGGTTATTGCCGCCTTCCTCAGACTCAGACTCAGGCTTGGACTCTGAAGGATCAGCTTCTTGCATTAGTCGAGAAAAGCAGCTGTTCTTGAGGGGAGCAACCGTCATCTCCTTTGTACCACCTGTGCAGTCAAAAACCTCCCTATTAGAAGCGGAGTTAGGTTGGAGAAACAAGAAGAGGATGAATAAAAAGAAAAATAAGGACAACGTACTTATTCCACCATTTCAATATGGCCCTAGACCCCTTGTGATTAGTTCTAGAGAATCGGATGATTCCCCAGTAGAACTCCTTGATGTTAAAGCCATGGTCCATATGGCCCCAAGTTGTTTGTGATGACAAGAGGAACCGAGTCTAGAAAGGTTGTTAGAGTGATAATAGTAATTGGAAAGATAAAAGACAAGAGTACCTGGACACAGCAGTAAGCAATGTCTTCTGCAGTGATCTCAGTCATGCCATGAATACGAGAGATGGGTGACTTTGTCTTGGCACCAGTGTTCTTTGTGAGGCTGGTGGAGAAATAGATGTGTTTGCAAACCTAGAAAAAAAAACACCTGAGGTCAACGCAATAAAGTAAAGTCAAATAGGACACACACATGAACAAGAAGGGGCCCTTGGAAGAGACCAGCTGCAGGATTATCGTCATCAACAAGTCCTTTGTCGTAGAGGAATGTTGACCACTCCGAACCACTCAAAACATTGTCCATGTACCTGCATAAAACATATCATCAGATGGTCGTGAAGCAAAAAGGTAGTCAATGCACACATCTGGGTCCTCATCAAAATTGTCCAAGTCATTGATAGGACACAAAAGCCTCACCATGTACTTGTCATACCACCCCATACTTGTCTTTGAAAAAATCTTGACATGTCTTTGTTGAGCAGACTATGTTCTATATACGTAGCGGTAACTGCATACTTACCTGGGGATGTAAAAGTGCTTGTTAGGGCGGTTTGTTAGAGGTTAAGAGCAATGAGTAGTTGTTCTTGTAGGGCAATCTACGAGCCCTTTTATACTGTTCTAAATAGTACATGTGACTACTTATCTAAGAACTCCTGATGTACAGTAAGTGTAACTAACTAGATTACTATCTAATCTACATCTAATCTAATGTTGATGGCTGCTTACTAATTCACCAATTCAACACTCCCCCTTGCTAAGCTGCACTGTTAGTGTGTGTAAGCATAAAAAGCGCTATAAGCAGCTGAGGTTCATCTTCATTATTAAGACATATCAATATGTTATACCAAGGTTCAACTTGTATAAAATTGTAGTCCTAATTGTGATCTAAACTTCTCGAATTTTTGTTTGCCAAGGTTCTTTGTAAACATATCGGCAGGGTTATCGCTTCCTTCTATGAATTTTATTGTTACATTCTCGTTTGCGACATGTTCACGGATGAAGTGATACTTGACAGCAATACAGTGGGCAAAAAAATTGTCCGCATGTTTCATACTTTTGCAGAGATTGTCAATTATAGAGCTACTGAATAGAGATGAGACAAAATGGTCAATGATGGCCTGAAAGCCCTTGATAAGTGCTATGATAATCTCCTTGTTTTGTTTGTGTTATTTGGTCAAATACCCATGGAGATATACTCAATTTATGAAGGGGCTGTGGGCCATCGCTGACGCGTGGCGAGTACGAGGCCGTTATAGCATGTGGATCAAGCAGAAAGGGTATGATCTTTCTGCACAGGATAACTAAGGAGACTCTGATGCGAAGGTGAATCTGATGACTTACAGCAGTGGAAAAGAAGACAATGAATGATAATGAGTAGATATAATATGCAGATATATAATGTAATTTTTTTTTTCAGACATATATGAACTATGAGAGCTTGTGAGAGAAATGATGGGCTTTTCTCAACAGACAGGTGAACTGGAAAGGATGCTGGTGTCAGAATGTATGTTTGATGGGAAGAGGAGGGCAACAGGTGAGGGTATCTGAAGAGAAAGTGCATGGTGGTGAGGGAGAATGGATAACAGCATGATTGCTTGGAGCCAGCTCAGATATGCAGGGGACTGGACCGTTCTAGGCAGCCCTAAATCAAATTTAGACCCATAAAATATGCAGAAAGCAGCATACACACCTGTGTATCCTAATGAAAGCCCAAATGCTCCTGCCATACCTACAGTACCATGACAGAGGTTCAAGTTTCAATTGTCTTGATTCCCCAAAATGGACAGTCCAAGAAGAAGATGATAGCAGTTCTGCAAACCCTGACTTTATCGGATATGAGGCACACACAGGCAAGTCATTAACCCCTCTTCTGGTACCAGATCCTTACTCTAAAGCAGCAAGCAATGGAAGCGAAAGAATCTGCAGATTGTTATTTAATTAGTACCCGTTCAGCGTCAAATGGAGTCAAATGCAAAGTCAGTTATGATTGTGATCAAGACGATGATTGATAATGAATCGGAATCTGGCTATGTAAGTGTTAGTGAAGACAACACAGGAGTGAAACATGTCAGGAAAAGAATAAAAATATTGTCATTGGCTGATAATCAAGCAAATTAGGACATAGATCGAAGTATCTAGCATATATAAAGTCTCAATATTATACCGATTTCTAGCATAATGTCTCAAGAGGTTTTTCTTCTATGCTCTGTTGTGTGTCTCATTTCTTGAGGTCCTGGCCAGGTAGTCGAGGATAATGCTGATCTAGTAGTGCATCCCGTTCCCACCCATCAAGACTCGTTCAATGCAACAGCTGAAACCTTTCGCACCATGGTATGTATCAATCAGTATTCTGAAAGCCATGATTTTGTAGCAAGCAAATTGTTTAGAGCTCTAATCACTACATGTGGCATGCATGTAATGACATTGAGCATCCGCTTATTACTCTCAAGATCACACGCAAGACAGAGGTATGAGCACTATATCCATGATACCATGTATGTCGCTAACTTATGCTAGGTTCATGTAGATCATACAGTCAATATCCCATCTATCTCCCCTGAAATCGACATCAGGCATGTTCAACCTGTTTACAGAATATGGAATGTTGGTTTCCGGGCTGTTATGAGAAAGGCTAAGATTTTTATTGTCAGTGAATTGGAGAATGAGCAGTTGGAGGAAGATATTGTGAGTTTTTGATTATTGTCGTCAATTTCCTGCTAATACCGTCTGGAATGAAATCAAGGTGACTATTCTGAGAGTGAAAGAGATCACTGTACATACATAGTACAGGTGAAGCTTGGTTTGAAGACCTTTTAGATTAATGTATAGCGCTGTTTGATTATGATCCTGATGGACTTAGTACTATGAGGGAGCTGACCTGAGGCCACTCAAATCTTACCAAGTACAGTATATACATTATCGTAATATTTATCAGTATTCTCTAGGCCTTTTCTTTGCGATGCTTTCTACCAGATGATTTCATCTGACTTGAAGTCGAATCAGTGGTGTTTGATTGTACATGGCTTGTTCTGGCTCAGAGTCGCTCATAAGCGGATCCTGTGTCAGACGTGGGCTGTTGACATGATACTTTGTAGCTAGGCGTGAGGGCTCGCAATCACCGCACCAGTATGACCAGTGTTTGGCAATGAATGATCTAAAGAGACACAGTAAATCTACCACTGATTTTGAGTTTACCGGGATATTACCAGGAAAATGGCAGTCAGGTTATCAAAATGGAGAATAAGGCTTTTCGAGATGTTCATGTTAGACTCATGAGCTAGTAACGCTACTAGCACCACAATAATAAACCTAAGTGACCCAGTAATAAAGACTGAACAACGTCCACAAACATCCATGATTTCTTGCCCTGAATAGTCCGGCTCCTCAATCCAGCGTCGTTTTCATCAATGTCAAAGATGGCAGTCATGACAGGTAGTATGCTTTTCAGTCTGGAGACAAACACCACTTCTGTCCTGATTGTATCCGGGATCATCAGGACCAACCTTCGTGATACACCAAAGATTGATATAGTCCATTGTCCCAGTACTGTACAGTATCTTATATAACTAGTCATAACCATTGTCTTTACTACAACCTCTAGTTAATCACAGCTCGCAGATACGTGCATTCATTAGGTCAGTTTTCAAGCCAATCTTTTCTTTGATTTCCGCTTTGAGAGGACATGTGAACCAACGCAGGCACAGGCACCTGCCGGATCTTATCCGGTAAGCACGCAATGAGACCCCTAAATAGACAGAAGAAATGATATACTCCATTGTTCCAGTACTGTACAGTATCTTATATAACTAGTCATAACCATCATCTTTACTACAACCTCCAGTTAATCACAGCTCGCAGATACGTGCATTCCTTAGGTCGGTTTTCAAGCCAATCTTTTCTTTGATTTCCGCTTTGAGAGGGCATGTGAGCCAACGCAGGCGCAGGCACCTGCCGGATCTTATCTGGTAAGCACGCAATAAGACCCTAAATAGACAATGGTCTTGGGCATTCCACTATTACCATCATCAAAATATCCGCATGCCCATCTAACCTGCTCCTGAATCACTGCCCATCCATTCTCTAACTTAATCCACTGTAATCTCTATTGTACCCTCCTCTGCGTGATTGCAAGCACCGTAATCACGTTTGTGCCCGTACTCACTGTCGCCTACATCTGAGACACGTCTCTTCTTCTTGCAATTTCTCATCCATCATGAATAACGACATGTCCAACCCCACCAACCACGCATCTTACTCCGCATTACCTCCCAACTCTGGCTCTCTATACGACATCGACATGCAGGACGTCGTCGACTTCTCCTCTTCCGAAACCACTACTCCAAACCATGCTGAGATGCATGAGGTCTCCGCAGTCCCCACTGAGATCATTCAGTCCCCTCAACAGTCCTCCTCCTCCGATGACCTCGTAGCTGTTGCCAATGCACTCAGCTCTTCCCCCTCCACTGTATACTGTATATGCCTGTCACTCCACTCTGACTACCTCATCTCCCAAAACGCGGACCCCAGTAAGGTCTCAGTTAATACGTCACCTTCTGCCCAATCTGTCTCCCATCAGCCGTCTATTCCCAATGCCACATCTCTCAATGCTGGCAAGCCCTCCACCAACACCGACAATGTCTTCACCACCTCTAATGACGTCCCCATGAACAACGATTGCCCGAGCCCCACCTCCAAATGTAACATGCAAGGCCAATCTCTCCAAACCCTCAAGAAATATGCAGGTACCGCTCCGATTCCTCAGAACAAAGGTAAACAGAAGGCGACAACCTGCCTGGAACCTTCTCGTCAAGGTCCCCCATCACAGCTGTCATTCCTTTCTCAACCTGCCTCATCTGTGCAGCCCACACCTTCCCTGTCCTCCCTACACGCCAATCTCATCAATATCACGTCGAGGACAGCCTCGATTGAAGAATTTCTCTGTTCCAACTTCTCGTTCTCATCTAACTCCCCTTCATCCCTCTCTGTTGAGCCTACTTTGGCTACTGCAGGACCCAGTTCAGCCCCAACACCTGCTCCTGCTCTCCCAGAACCTACTCTCACTCTTGTGGCACCTACTTCACGCTCTCTACCAACCTGTTATGATGTGAACAAGTCCTGTACCAGCCTGGACCCTCTATCCGGACCTGAGCCTGTGCATAGGCTGTAACTACCTACACAGCACTACTTAATTATTTCTTAGATGACTCATTACATAGCATTGCACAGTATTACTCCAGATGAGTCCTTATGACTCATCTGCACAGCCTAGCATAGCAGTACTTAGGTATATAAGATGTAGATACTTATCCATGTACCCTAGCTCGTTATTTTGTACCAATAGGACCTTAGTTTATTGTTCATTGGCACACCTCACTTAGGACAACTTATACGGCTACTCTTTGGACCCCGTATAGCATCTATTACATGACTAACTATTACATCAAGCTTCACTATCTAACTACTACCTGGACTACACTCCAACAAGCTTTCCGCTGCTGCTCCTGCCCACTAGCGGCCCCACAGAAGGTCCAGTTTTGCCCATGCAAGAGTACAGTGACTTGAATGTGGTCAAATCCTAACACAACCAAGGCTCCCATCTTACCTGCCCCTCAACAATCCGGCTCCTCAAATCTCCCTCCCTCCCTTCTAAACCGCTTCACTCCTGCTCCCCAATCCAGCTCCTCCCTGCTCGACTGTGTTGCCAAGGTCGATCATGTGCCTAACCAGAAACATACTCACACCTCCACCTTCCCTGAGCATGACCATGAGAAAACTGTCTGGCTCTACCGTCCACATGATGGTCGTGTAACTGCCAAAGATTATTGGGATTTCATGAACCTTCTCGAACGTCTCAACATAGGCCAATCCCCTCGCCCAGTTCCCAGCGGCATCAAACCAAGTGCGTATCATGGTGATGTTGCCGTCACCTTCCGTTGCTATGATCATGCCGACCTGTTCCAGTCACTGTGGAACAATCACACCCATAATGACAAGCTTCTCGTCAGCATCAGCGCACGCCTCTGACGGTCTCGGGTGGCTGAGTTCCCTTCCTCCTCTCCTTCTCCAGTTCCATCCCCTGTTCTATCTACTGTACCGGCAGCTTCCCCCATCTCTTTCCTTAATCCTGTTGGTTGTACTAATAGTTCTTCATGTATTGACCCTGTCTCTCTTAACCCTTCTCATTCCTCCTCTCAGTCTGTCAGCCCCTCCCGCACCTTCACCCATCCTGGCAGCCCTTACCACCCTTATACTCCATCTGTCCTGTCATCTGTACTACCATCTGAACCAACATCTGTACCGACCTGTACCAATACTGCTGCTGCTGCACTCCAAAATGATCATTGCCCCTTAAACTTAAACATCCAAAGCTGGAACCTGAATGGAGCCTATGCAACTCTACCCACCCCAACTTTAATCATTTCTTTGAAGACATAGACGTCTTCCTCATTCAGGAGACCCACTGTTACCTACACGACAATATCCCAGTACCCGATGGTTTTGTGGCTTACACCAGAAGTCGTGCGCGCTCTGACCTAGCATCTCCCTGGGGAGGAGTAGCTACTCTCGTTCGCTCTTCACTTCCTGCTCATGTCAGGGATGACTTCAGTGGTCCCGATCTCCTTACAATCGAAATCCAGGGCACTCTAATCATGAACTCATACATTCTACCCGCCCAGTCCCACCTTAATTGGGAAGACTGGACAACATCTGAACCGTTCGAGTTTTTGTGCTCAAAAATTTGTCTAGCTCATCAGCAAGGCTACCTGTTGGTGGTAATGGGCAATCTCAATGCCCGAACAGGTATCTCCCAAGCCTCCAACAATCACCCTGTCTGAATTTCCCTAGACACCACCCCGGCTAACACCCGTGGCAAATGACTTTTGGAATGCCTTGCCGCATGTGATACTGTTATTCTCAACGGCACTGAAGGCATACCTGGTGATCACTTTAATTTCACTGAGCACCATAATGCCGGCAAAGATGAAGACAATGAAATTATCTATCAATGTTCTATTATTGATTATGCCCTCGCCTCCTATGAATGCTCTCCGTTCATCTCCAATCTGTCTGTATCTCCTCGCACTGAGTGGTCTGACCACTCCTTTCTCACCCTTTCTCTCATTGTCCCTGGAGGCAATATGGACCCCCTCTCCACCCCTCACTCCCACTGCCGTCCAAAAATTTTCACACCGTTGGTCACTAACCTTGACTTTCTACTCAACCAACTGCTTCAGTGCCCCACTCCTACTCTTGAACAGAATTGGGAAAAACTCTATGGCAACGCGATCCTGGAACCACACCCCCACCCATCCTTGTTTGTCCACACCCAGGGTTCTTGCATTAATCCTGGCCAACCTCACGCCACTGCCAGCTCTGGTGTATTCTTTGGATTTGGAAGCCTGCTCAATTGTTCTAACCGTGTACCTGGCTCCCAATCTAAAAATCGCACTGACCTTTTCGCTGTTCTTTTGGCCCTACGACTTGCCCCACCTGACCGTCCTCTCTTCATACATACCTCATCCAAATTTCTAATCAACTCCCTCACCTACTGGGCTCCAGCAAGAGCAAGATGTGGCTGGTCTTGCACAGACAGTGACCTTCTCAAATGTATCACTCTCGTGATCACCTCCTGTTCAGCACCGGTCAAATTGATCAAAGTTAATGCTGACTCAGCCAACCAACATCATCATAATGCTAGCTCGCTAGCGAAAGCAGCTTGCAATCTGCCACTACCCCCAAATGGCGACTTTGATGATCCTATCACTGCTCCTCCTCCTCCACCCTTCAACCCTCCTCCGACTAGTTGTATACAACCCAAAATCTCCACCAATCTACCTCGCAATTCTCCCCCGGGCCCCCAGAACAAAACCTGTTCCTATAATCCCTCTTCTGCTGCTAACCACTGTCACCAACCTCTCCAACGCCATCTACAAACTGCCATGCGAGACAAAATTGTGGAAGCCAGTGTCTCTCTGGCTGCTTTCTGGAAAATATATATAAAATTCTGCTATCCATCTACCCCGCCCCCTCTAGTCTCGCTCTCAGACCTATTCAATTGTTTCCACCCCCGACTGAACCTGCCGGACCCCACCTCTTCTCAGTTCAATGAGGATCTTTTGCGTGAACACAACACTCGTGTGCAAAACCGGCCACGCGTTTCTGCTCCTTCAATCTTCCCTATTCTCAACGAACCCATCACTGTAGCTGACATCAAAGACTTGAAATCACATCTCTCTGAACATCCCCATTCCAATACCTCTGGCACCGACGAGTCCACTTACTCGCTCATTCTCGAACTCGACAATGATGTTCTCTGTGAGCTCTATAGCCACTGCTTTCGCACTGGTGATGTCCCCACAGCTTGACTCATCACCTTACTCTCTGCACTTCCTAAACGTGGTAAAGACCTCTCTGACACCAATAACTATCATGCAATTGCACTCGAAAGCTGCTTTCTGAAGTTTGGCACCCTCCTTATTCTCCAGCGACTCACTAAAGCTGCTGAACTTGGCCACCTTATCCCCCCCTCCCAAAACGGATTCCGTGCTGGTCACCGAACACATAACAACGCTTTCATCCTTCGTTCCTTAATTGAATGTGCCCGTGATCATAACGACACCTTCTATGTCGCGTTTGTCAACATCTCCAACGCCTTCCCTTCTACCAACCATAGTGCACATTGGAACTGCTTGGAGGACCTGGGTCTCACTGGCATGTATCACAATTGGCTGAGATCCCTGTACTCTAATATGCGCTACCGCCTTATCCTTGGGGAACAATCTTCTGAAGATTTCAAAGCGGGCTCTGGAGTTCTCATGGGAGATCCTGCGTCTCCTATGCTGTGGAACTTATATTTATCAACCTTCTCTCTCCCTCCTCACAAACACGACACTGCCCTCAATGGCACCACAATCTCACACCTAGAGCATGCTGATGATATGGTAATCATCTCTCGTTGTCCTGCCAGTCTCCAACACCACTTTGATGCATTACAACTGTGGTGCTACAACAACTTCCTCACTCTCAGCCCCTCAAAGTCTGAGGTCATGATATTTGGTGACATCCGCCCTCACATTTCCGAGGTCAACATCATTGAATATATCATCGGCAACCTCAACCTTTCTGCTCCTCCTCAATTCACTGTGAATGGCCACACTTTACGACTCACCGACCACTTCAAATATGTTGGAATCACATTCTGTTCAGTCAAAAAGGACATTTTCGCCGTCGTCTACAATAACAAGTCGAAAGCCGCTACCATATCCTCTCATGGCATCCTGGGAACTGAACGGCTAGTTGGCAGAGGCTGTCTTCCTCCTAAATCCACGAAACATCTCTACACTGCTCTTGTTGACTGTCACCTTATCTTTGGGTGCGAAATAGTCCTTGACATTACCGACTCAGCTGCCCACCATCTCAAAAAGGTCCAACATGTGTTCTTCTGTCGCATTCTTGGTCTCTCCAACAATTCTATTCTTACCCCATTGTATACTGAAACCGGCATACGTCCCATATGCATTCATCGAGCTACCCTAGCTCTATCATACCTCAGATATCTACTGGAGCTCCCTCACGACAAACTTGCTCATGTCGCGCTCCAAAGTCTTCTCATCCTCCACTCTCGTAAGACACCCTGCTGGCTCTCCAATCTTGACTACATCTTACGACATCTCCCCCATCACCCAGACATTCCCCCTCTATCTCTACCCCCAAACGAATTACTCACTCCTTCCAACATGACGGACCTCATCAAACAGGTTAATAACTCTTCCAGCAAATTTCTCCTCTGGCACATTGAAAACTTTAGCCACCTCAGCCTACTCAGGGGACGTGTGGAGCCTGTTGACCCTGACTCTGACTCTACTCCTTCATCTCCCATTGTATACTTCCGTCATTACCTGCACCGGGTGACCCATTACCGCCATCAGAGATCACTGACTCGCTTACTGTGTGGCAACGTTTCCCCTTGGGTATTTAGGTGTGCTCCAGGTAGAACTCCTCACAACAACAACAATCCATCATCAATGCTCTGCCACTTTTGCAATATGTCTTATGAAACACCAGAGCACGTCCTGCTACAGTGTCTTCACCTTCCCCAAATCACCAGCCTACGCTCAGTTTTCCTCTCCTCCATCCATCTTGACCCCCTTGCCACTCGTTCCAACAGTCATGCCTTGGAGCTCCTGAAATGCTGGATATTTGACTGGAATTTGGTCGCTGCAACTGCAGCTTTGACTCACAATGTCCTCATCATCTGGAAGGATAGGTGTGGGATCTCAAGAATTTGCGAGATTTGGTCTGACGAGCAGGAGTAACCATATTCAGCTTCTTGTCTCTCTCTGTTTCTTTGTATTTTTATACTACGTACTTAGCCTCGTTTATCTCTGTTTCTCTGTAGTTTATGTTGTATGTACTTAGCCAACACTCTTTTTCCCTACTAACCTTAGCTGACTGCCATTACCACTTGCCTCATACTCCATCACATCCTCCCTTTCATCGAGAACTCGTTACACTGTCTCCGCAACTTCACATCGAGATTGTGTCATACCTTCTCTGTGTCGTACTATAGCACTTCAGTGTTTTAGACGCCCTACCCTGCCTGCGAGGACGATTGGCCCTATGACACTGTTGCTTGCCCTGCAGTATCCAGTAATTGGGTCCACGTAGAGCTACTACTCATTACACTTATGTAGCTTTTGCGGTGTGGCGTAATTCATTCATTCATTCATTCGGAAGAAATTGGAAGGAAGCACGGAAAAAACCGGGGCACCAACTCAACATAGCCACACACGGAAACGTAGTGTAAAGAACTCAGCCTCATTCTTCGGCCTCGTAAAAATGGTAAGTCATTTGGACAATTTTTTGACATATGCCTTAAAATACAGAAAGTGCTTGCTCAGTACTTGGTATGCCCTCCTTTGGCCTTCAAAACAGCTTTTATCCTTCTAGGCATACTCCTGATCAATTTCTGACAATCCTCTTCTGTGATTTCCACCCACTTTTCTGCTGCTCTATCCCATATTTCCCAAACTCCAGATGGTGCTGTATCATACTCGTTGAGTTTGCGTTTGAGGGTTGTCCAGAGGTGTTCAATGGGGTTTAGGTCAGGAGACTGAGCAGGCCAGCTCATGCAATGGATTTTGTTCTCCTCAAACCATTTGGTGCCTAGTTTTGACTTGTGTTTTGGATCGTTATCCTGCTGAAAAAATGGCCATCTCCAGATCAACACCCAAACAATCCATGCTCTCCAGAAGATTGTTCTCCAAAATGTCCACATACTGCTCTGCATCCATCCTTCTCTCAACCTCTGCCATGTTTCCAGGTCCATCCCATCCCATACACCCCCACACCATGATATTTCCTCCTCCAAATTTGACTGTCTCCACCACAACTCTCTCTCCCATGGATTCACCTGTCCTACCCCACACAAACTGCTGCCCATCTGACCCAAATCGATTGATTTTAGTCTCATCTGACCTTATAACCTGTTTCCAGTCATCCACAGTCCAGTCCTTGTACTTCTCTGCAAATTTTAAACGAGCCTTCCTGTGAGCTGCAGTGAGTTTGGGCTTTTTCTGTGGTTTCTTGGTGTCTACACCATGTTTGTGAAGGAATTTCGCATGGTTTGGGTGGAGATAGCTTGGTCAAGAAGGGGATTGATGTTTCTGGCCACCTCTGCAGCGTTCCTGGCTTTCCCAGTGTTGATTTGTTTGATAGCAGCCTGTTCATCAGTGGTAGAGAGCTTCTTAGGGCGCCCTGCCTTATGGTTCTCCTTGTCAGAATACATCTCTTTGGCCAGAGAGGCAACCGTTGACTTGGATACTCCAGTTTGAGCAGATGAAGCGCCAGTTTGGAGATGAGAGAGGACATTGTCTTTCTGAGTGGAGGTGATGGGTCTCATGATTTTATGGGGGCAATAGATGATCTGGATGTCCTTATATATGGTCTAGCTGACAGCTATGACATCATTATGATGTATACATTGCATCACTGTACAGCTCCACTTATGATGTCATCTATGAGGCATCACATTGTGCCAATAGTATTGATAAAGTAGCAACTCAAAAAATTGTCCAAATGACTTACCATTTTAAATTGGGTATATCTCCATGGGTATTTGACCAAATAACACAAAACAAGAAGATTATCATAGCACTTATCAAGGGCTTTCGGGCAATCACTGACTATTTTGTCTCATCTCTATTCAGTAGCTCTATAATTGACAATCTTTGCAAAAGTGTGAAACATGCGGACAATTTTTTTGCCCACTGTATGTTTCGAGCATCTTTCTGTAACAGGATTGGATGCGATAAAGATAGATCCTTGATTATCCCCATAGATGTCAATTGCTTTCATCTCTATATCAAGTTCTTCTAAAAGAGCTTTTATCCAGATGACTTGGCAACTACAATCACTGAGTGCCATATACTCAGCTTCAGTAGAACTTACTGCAGTAGTAGTTTGAGCTCTAGAGGCCCAGCAGAAAGTACCATGGGCTAATGTTAGGAAGAAGCCAAAGAGCTTTGTTTAGATGATCATCTGAAGGGTTAGCAGAGTGCTGTACCATTTTGGTAACTGCGAAGGCTATGTCAGGACGAGTTCCTAACATGATGTAGAGTAGGGAACCAATGACTGTTTGGTATTTCTGTCGAAGAATTGGGTCAACTGGGAATTTGTTTTTTATAGGATAATATCCTGCAGGTAATGGAGTAGCAGAAGCTTTCGTGTTTTGCATACCACATCGTTCTAGTACCTTCTCGAGGTAGGCACATTGATCAAGATAGATCTTGCTGCCTTTCCTGACGATGTTCATCCTAAGAAACTCTTTGGCATCGCCAAGATCCCTGCATTCCCATTTCTTCATAAATTTCGCTTTTAGTTTGAGCACTAGTTGTTTGTCTGCTCCACAGAATAGGGCATCATCAATGTAGACAACGGCAATGTTATATACGAAGATTCCGGCATCAGAGTTGATTCGCTTGAAACCAAGCTCTGCCATGGACTTGTCGACACCTTTCCACCAAGCAAGCCCAGCTTGCTTAAGTCCATATAGAGCGTGAAGTAGCCGATTGACTTTGCTTTCTTTTCTGGTTGTTCCATATAGATCTCTTCTTTGAGTACGCCATAAAGATAGGCACTACAGACATCAACACCTGAGATGTGCCAATTATTGAGGGCTGCCAATGTGAAGATAAGGCACACTGTCTCGAAGCGAACAACTAGAGAGAAGACTTGATCGAAGTCTAGACCTTCAATCTGAGAGAAACCTTTAGCGACGAGTCTTGCCTTCTTGTGACCATCAGTTTTTTATGACTTTCCTATTCTCAGGATGATCTACGAGTTGGAAAGTTCCGCACCTGTGAAGTACCTCTAGTTCTTCACGGCAAGCAATTCTCCATTCCTCTTGCTCTCTATCTGGTAGGAGCGATATTTCTTGGAGTGTCCATTCATGGGGAGATTTAGAGTCAATTGCAGTATTAAGCAAGAGATTTATTAACGCCTGGTCTTCAGTAAGATTGTTTCCATCTGTATTAGATGCAGAATTCTCATTGTCTGATGTGGACGATTGTGGCCTGAGACCTTCATCAGCGTCTCCTGAGTCACTTTGTCCTGCAGAACTAGAACTGGGATCCTGTGGTTCTGCGGCTGCAGTCCCATGTGGCTGGTTTAGCTCTTGCCATGGCTCATGTTCTCCTGCGGCTCTGTCAGCATCACAGTTATCAATTGTGACCTGTCTGTCTGCAGGGGGCTGAGCACTTCCCTGTCTCCAGGCTTGATTAGAGTCTGGTACAAATGTTTTTGGTGGTCTCCTGTCACGTTGAGTTCATCTAGGTGCAGAAGGTGGATTTGGTGATTGCCTTGGTCACCTTGGAGGTGTCTGTGGAAGTTGAGGTGGTGTTTCAGGTTCAGATTCAGATCTTGGGGGCGGTGTTTCCAGAGGCGATCTCCACGGACTCTGTCTGTCAGCATCGTCATGCCTGGAAGGTGCGTTGGTTGGTATGTAGAAATGTTCATCTTTGTCTTCGCCAAACATCTGAGGAATATCCTCATTAGGATCATTTGGTACGTCTTTCGATGTTATCGGTAGTCGTTTAGAGTTTGTCGTGCTTTTGTCACATCAAGGAAACAGAGTTTCGTTGAATACTGCTTGCGGTGCAGTGAATTTTGCATTGTTCTTTCTCATGAATAGGTCACTGTGACCACCTGGGGTGGGACCAAGGTAGGTCATAAGTTCTGTTTTTGAAGTGAGCTTGTTCTCTCAAATTTTTGCGGGGACGTAAACATACGCTCCACAGCCTAGTACACGTAAATGATCCATGTGAGGCTTCTTCTCAAGAACTTCATATGGTGTTATCCAGTTATGTCGCCACATCGGAGTGCGCGTATACAAATATACTGCATGTATAACACAAAATTCCCACCAGCTGTCAGGAAGACATGCGTGTTTGCGCATCGCTTCAGCCTTATCCATTATTGTGTGCATGAGGCGCTCAGCACAACCATTTTGTTGGGGGGTGTATGGTGCACTTTGAAGGATCTTGATGCCTTTGTCTTTCAACATTTCAATGAAGGTACCTTTGATATATTCTCCCCCTGCATTGGACATCCATTGTTCGACTTTCGTTTTGTATTGATTCTCAACCATGGCGAGCCATTGGCGAGTTACATGGATAGGTGTTTTCTTGTTATTCAGTAGAAATGCCCATGCGTTAGATGTAAAGTCATCCAAGAAGATTATCATATAATTGAATTTGTGATATGATTCAGTGGGGAATTCTTTGAGATCCGAATGGATTAATTCAAAGGGATGCATAGCCCGTTTTTCTGATGGTGGGTAAACTCATTGTGGTGTTTTTCCTTCGAGGCATCCATGGCATATTGGTGGTTCTTTCAGAATATTAAATTCTGGCCGGCCATCAGTATGTGTCTGCAGATGTTTGAGAACATCACGAGAAGGGTGACCTGCGCGTTGATGCACCAAGTCGAAGTTGATTTCATAAATCATAGCTTTTGCCAAGAAGGCGATGTTTGTTTTGGTGTGAGGAAGATAATATATGGTATCTTCCAGTGATCGTTTGGTAAATGTCAACCAGCGTCAATGCATTGCGTTTCCATCTACATCTGTTACTTCGTCATGCTTCATGAGCATGATCATTTTGTCTGATCCATGGACTGTCACTCTGTCAGATTGCAGGAATGTGCTGAGTGATAGTAACCGTTGGTTTAGAGGGGCTATTTTGAAGTAACGAGACCCTTGTTGTATAATGACAGTACCAGTGGTGTTTGTTTTGGTAATTCCATTTGCAGTTTGAATGGAGATTGGATCTACTTTGTGTGACTCAACAAAATCGGTTAAGTCAAAGGTGTAATGTGCAGATGCTCCAGAGTCAAGTAACCAGGCATTGTCATAATGTTTCTGGTTGATGAAAGTATTCTTTCCCTTGCAATTCACACAGGATGAATAATAAGTCCCACAGGGACATAATTTATTTGGTACATTATAAATAGAGGGGCTTATAGAGCCCAGAGGAGTGGTATGTATAAATATGTTATAAGCATGTGATAAGAATAAATTACATGCGACTGGGCTCATCATCTGCACTGTATGTGATGTGTCAGATACTCTATTCACAATGGAAGAGAAAGAGGGTGCAGCATACCTGTAGTCTCCACCATCATTCCAACCCTCAGAAATAATCTCCTCCTCGGAGTCAGACCCAAGGGATATAACATCCACGTCCAGAGAACTGGACAGAGGTTCGAGGTCTGGCATCGAGTCGGCATCCCCGTTGGCATCCGAGTTGGAACACTGTGGGATATGGAGATTTCCTTGAATAACGGGGTTACTGACCATGCCTGACTCCACCCCGATGAATTGGAGGCGCTCATTTGGTCGAGGTCCTCGTTGATTTCCATGAGGCCCTCATTGTACTCTCTGTCGAACTCCCCTGAATACCATTTTTGGGTCATCTTGTCATTGACCATTGGAGGACACTCTGCAAGTGTTCTGTGATTGGGGTCGACGTTCTCTTTTTCGGAGTCCCCCATGTTGACGAGACCTGCCTCCCACATTCTGAGGCGCTTGGTAGACTCCTCTTTTTCTCTCTGGAACTCCTCCAAGTTCATGATCCCTGCATTGGAAATGAGGCTGTCCAACAGCCTGTCATCCTCCTCAGCCATTTTGGCGTTGTTGTCTGTTCCCACGCACTTGTCCTGCATCCACCTGAAGTTGTTCCACGCCTCCTCTAGCTGTGGAGTACCCCAGTTGGTGGCACCCCAACTGTCGGAAGGAGGTTGGTCGTGTTCGTGGGCGGCGTTGGTGTTGGATTGATGGAAACCATCAGGGTACGGGGCGACGAGGTTTTGCCAATAGTATCGTTCCATGAAAGAACGGCCATCAGTGATGATGGAAGGATGAGGGGTAGAGGTAGAGGCTTCAGAATGAGACATGTGTTCTAGTTCAAGGTCTTTGAGGAGCTCACCAGTTGGCTTAATCCCATTATTATGAGCGGTTTTAAAGGCATTCTGGACAGATGAGAAAAATCCATCAAAAGGCTTTACCGACTCATTAAAGAAGGGTTTACGCACATCTTTGGTAGAGGGCTCCGTGACCGTGATGGTCAGAGTTTCCTTGAAGAACTTCACCGCATGTATGACATGAGAGTGTCCTAACTTAATAGGACCCATGCTCTGGGCTTGTTGCTTCTGGCATGTTTGTTCTCTGGTGTGTTTTCCATGGCCTCGCCAGTTGCCACGTCCACAGCCTTTGCCTCTCCAAGCGCTGCTGCTGCTGTTGCTCAAAGACAGGAGGTTTGCCTTTGCATTTGATGGCCATGATCTTTGTAGTGTTAGCGGATTGAGGTTTCTTTCCGCCACGAGCTTCCCAAGTGTTGACAACATGAGTTCAAAGATTGTCAAGTGTCTCATCTTCGAAGTCATCGACATCATCCTGAGTTATTTTTGCAATGATGTAGGCATAGATGTCAGGAGGGAGTTTGTTGATAACAATCATGTATTAGAGATACATGGGGATTTCTGTATTGTCGCCAGTGTTATTGATACGAGTGAGGTACATTTTGATGAGATCAATTGCAGCGCCAGGATGAGTGTTACGTGGGATCTCGACGTTCATAGCACGCTTGAAGTTCTGAAAAATTTCTGCAGCTCCAGGCCTACCATAGAGATCATTGAGTGTATCCCACATTTTCCTAGCAGTAGTGATATCCTCGAGTTTGACACCGATGGCTTGGGCGACACGGAGTTTGATAACTCCCATGGCTTTATTGTTATCTTTGTCCCAATCAGCAACACTGCTGCTGGCTGCTGTGATGAAATGAGCAGAAGGGACATCACTACCAGCTTCACTGGGAGTGGCTTCTCCTGCAGCGGCGGCAGCACCTGCCGTGGTACCGCCGGTAGTACCAGTGGGAGCTGTCGTAGGGATTGGGGAGCTGACAATCTGGATTTCTCCAGGACGAAGGGTATTAAGGACATAGGTGATGCCCTGAGATTGGAGCCAAGATTTGGACTTGCTAGCCCAAAGGGTATAGTTCGGTCCAGTGAGTTCTGGAATGGTGGGCATAAAGCTCGATCTGGAAGACATTTTTAAGATGTGATCTGGGGATGAAATCAACTGTCAGCATAACATTCTATATGCAAGATAAGCGGCAGTGTTAAGGATGCGCCATGAAAATAAATGAAAAGCTGCGACTAGTGCGCTTATGACAGTGATTCTCCCTGGTGTGCATTGTAACAGCTTGCAGCCATGAAGGCACTACTGAGCACATACAGCAGCCATGAAGGCACATGTAAAGAACATCTGCCACAAAGGGTGACATTCAAGCAGCTGCATGGGCACTGCCAGGTATTATGCAGTCTAGGACAGCTGCCAGTGATGGCGCAATGTCCAGGGCTTGCGGGGCCCATAATCTGTTGAGCAGACTATGTTCTATATACGTAGCAGTAACTGCATACTTACCTGGGGATGTAAAAGTGCTTGTTAGAGGTTAAGAGCAATGAGTAGTTAAGGGAAATCCTTGTTCTTGTAGGGCAATCTACGAGCCCTTTTATACTGTTCTAAATAGTACATGTGACTACTTATCTAAGAACTCCTGATGTACAGTAAGCATAACTAACTAGATTACTATCTAATCTACATCTAATCTAATGTTGATGGCTGCTTACTAATTCGCCAATTCAACAATCTTGCAGAAGGGCTGGCCAACAACTGGTCCATGTTGTGCTTGAGTTTTCCTGTATCATCCGATCTTGCTCTGGCAGTGTGGAGTTGCAGCTAGATAGACAGAGAGAGAGGAAGAGTGAGGAAGACAGACAGAGAGGGAGAGAGAGAGAGAGAGAGAGAGAGAGAGAGAGAGAGACCGCATTAGTAAAGCTGTTGAAGGAAAATTGTAAAACATACCTTCTTTGTATAGGACTGGAGAGCCTTGAAATCAATTGTGGTGTCTTCCACGTCAGCATCAGTGTCTACATCCTCCTGTTCACTGTCCTTGCTAGCGATGAAAAGCTTGCACAAGTCACAGAAATTGGGGTCGTTGTCCTCCAAAAGGCATTGATAAACCTCGAGTGCACGTCTGGTAGGTAAAAAAGTCAGGATATATGTGCATATACCTCATCATGAACTCACTCTTGCATTGCAGTAACCTTCTTCCTCTTCTTCTTAGGCATGGAGGCATCATCAGGCTTGTCTTGGGCATCTTGCGAAGATTGAAGGCCAGTAATGATAACATCATGAGGATGGATCCAGAGGTCACCTCGTCTTGCATACTACTGGCCAGCACGTCTCACAGATCTGGAGGATGAGGCATTCAGTAGAGTTAATCAGTAGGGCTTAAACACAAAATGAATAGAGATGTACACTGCCTCAGGGTCAACGTCCGAGTTCTCAGAGTCACTGCTTTGGGCCTCAGGAGTCGTTGACTTTTCTTTCTTGTGTGGGGCAGAATGGGTAGTGGTCTTCTTACGCTTCCCAGAGGTACTAGAAGGTTCAGGGCTGGCTTCTGCAGTGGGTCCATCAAAGTTTAGCAAGTCGTCAACAGCGTCCATAGCTTGCTCAGCTTCTTCCAGGTTGGGTGCGTCTTTGCACTTCTTGTGGTGTTTGTCCCTTTTGCAGTGGTGTTTGTGCTTGCTCTTCATCTTCACAGGCTGGGAGCCATCGCTAGAAGGAGGAGAAGTAGAAGCAGCTTTTGTAGAATGAGGCATGATGGTGATTGGAGGGAAAGAAGGGACACGGTGTCCTGGCTTTTTGACCATGTCACAGGTCACATGCTGTGACTTGATGCTTTGTTTCTTCTAAGTTCTTCTTCTCGTTGCTTCAAGTAGCGCATAGCTGTCTATATAGTACTCCAATTTGATGTGAGTACTGTGCAATTCTTTCCTAACTGCCTCTGCCCATATCTCAGCAAGCTTCTGTGTTTATAGAACTTCACAAAATGGTCTGGAAATGTGACTATTGCAACCAAACCTTTCAAAAAGACACTTCGAGAACTATTAAGAGCCATCTGAACCACTGTAAATCCTATCAGGACTTGTTGAAACTTATAAATGCGAGTACTGTATGGAAAGCCCTCAACAAAACTGCCAAAAAGTTCAAAAAGGCATGAGATTGTATATGTTACAAGTTCTTTTGACTCTTCTGACATGTCTCAAAGGTTGCTACCACTTCAGTCTCAAATAAGGCACCAAAGAACTACGAGTCCCAGTCTATTTCCCAGCCTCCCGAGGAGTGTAAGTATTGACTGGCCAGGTTCAGAGTATTTTTTGACTGCATATGCGGTTTTTTATACAGATATTGCTGACTTGGACCCCATTCCTGGCACACCAGAGCCCCAACTCGAACCAGAACATGACCCTCTCATCATATATAATCAAATCGAAACACAACCTGAGGGTTTCTCCAGGCCTAGCTGTACTATTTGTGTCCCTACGCACTTCCGGGATTTTAATTACCATGACAAGCGAGTTGTTGCCCAACTTGTGCCTCAACCTGATCCCGATCCCCTTGTTGACAAACCCTCAGAAGTGAAGACTCCCATTCCATCACAATCATCATCACCAGCTCCCTTTGTCCCAACTCAGTACACCACAGAGCCAGATCAATTTTGTGTGTATTGGACATATCAAACTCTTCCTGGTTGTTATCCTGATTTATCTGAGATTGATGAGCTAGGAGAAGCACTGACATTTGCAGTTGCAGATGACTCAAAGCAGTATCTTGCTAATTCGCATCTCCAGCTTTCTGCAGACGAGATTTCTGAGGAGGACAGAAGCAAGGGTGACTGGTTTGCGCCATTCCTGAATCCCACGTCATTTCATCTTACCAATTGGTATTCCGAAGCCAACGGGAAGCTTAGCTTGGCACATGTTGATCGCCTTGTTGATACTGTTCTGAAGAACGATGATTTCAACCTTGCTGATCTTGACAGCTTTCATGCGGCCAAGGAGATCAAACAACTGGACCAACCAAAGAATGGCAACACCAACACCATCTTTTCCTCTCATGTCTGGACTGAAGGGTCGGTCAGCATTCCTCTTCTGAATGCTGGGAGTGTTGGAGGTGAGGAAAACACTCCTGTATTGGAGATAAAAGGGATACATCAGCGCAGCTTCGTTGAAGTTATCCGCATGGCATTTGAAGATGACAGTTTTCTCAAGTTCTCGTTATCCTACAGTCGCTAGTTCCAGAAAGGTACTCTTAGTCAAGAGGATGAAGCAAAGGGAACATAGAAAGCCCTATTAGCTTTAGATAATGTTCTACATTTCCTAGATACCCTAATTAGAATGTACCTACTTAATCTAGTAGTACAGGCAAGCATGGACTGGCGATTAGACTAATATTTCTGTTTTTCTTATGTACCATTTAGCAGACATTAAAAAGAAATGTAGAACTGTATAGTAGTAGCTGCAAGTAGTATAAAAGGACTAGGTATTTCTCGTAGTTACACAAGCCACGTACTGTAGAGTATCGGTCATCTCACTGTGAAACATGGACTACGCTTCTACCAAATTTACCTCACTCACATTGAGTATAAACATAGTGTGTGGATCAACAGTGTTGAATCAAATTTGTTGGTTTTTGTGTTACCTTTTTGTGTGTGTCCTCGGACTTGTGAAACTGGTTATAAGGCATTTGGGCCTACAAATTGTGAATTGAAACTGTTGGTTATATCTTTGTAGACTTGTTATAGTCTTTGTGTGTGTTTAACTTGTGTGCATTCATGCAAAATCCCTACCAAACCCCCGAAAGTCCTTGTAGTACAAGTGAACTGTTGAGTATTCTGACTACTCAGAACACTTGCACTTTACTATTTGTATAAAAGTCTTTAAGTTTGTGTTTGTTCTACACTTACACAAAAGATACCTATTACTGTAGTCTGTGAGGAATGGTGTAGGTGTATTGTACTCTCTGAGGAATAGAGGCCCCATAATCCTAACAACAGTTTCCTCAGTATCGAGGGGGAGGGTGACTCGGATGTACGAATAGATGGAAAGGATCATGTCACCTGGTCCCAATTTCCAAACCCAACAATGTGTACAAATGAAGTTTCGATTGTGACTCCAAGGATCTGCCCAGATGCCTACTGTGTGGCTGCACCAGTACTCAGTGTGTGGTAGATGGAGTGGAAGGGGAAGAGGAGGTTGTTCGTAATCAGGTGGACTCTCAGGGGGTTTGAAGCAAATCCGAGAGAATGTGGTAGACAGGATGAAAAGAATATATGAAACATAAAGTATCTGCTTATCTGATTCATCCTCTGATGGTGAAAGTGAGAAGGATGCTACTCCTGCAGCAAAATTGGTATGTGGCTTATACTTATCCTTGTTCGTGACTGGCTCGACTGATCATCTGTTGGCAGGGTTCGAAACATAAAGTATCTACTCTTGCGGAGACTCCAGGCCCCAAAAAGCATGGTCGTCATGATCGCAGTGGTAGATCATCAACCTCTTCGTCACTCATGCATATGTCTCATGCTATGGATAACGTCACATTGGCTATGAAAGATGATAGTGATGATTTGGGCAAGAAGGTGAAGAAGCAGGCTTGTGAACTGGTGAGAGGTGTAGAGGGTTTGTCGTTGGGTGATAAAGCCAAACTCCTCTTGCTCATTTCAAAGGATAGTGATTTTGCAGAACTTCTTGTCAATATGGAGGATGATGTTGAGCTTCGCACTGAGATCTTGAAGTTGAAGCTCCAGGAGTAGATAGTTTTCTTGTACTACTGTTGTGCTAAGTATGACTGATAATCTACCTACATCTTCTCTGCAATTTGATCATGTCTCGCATTTGCCTGTGTTCTTTCTGCAGCAGTCACCCGGCTCCCCAGCATTCCCTCATCCATCAAGTCATCGTCATTTCCTTCCTGTCCTGATTGAGAACTTGTTGTATGAGAATTGAAAATTAGATTCAATTCATCAGCATTATCAGTGGGATCCAAGCAGTGAATGAAGTTATGAAGAGCAGCTGCCACTGGTGGAAGTTTGACTTGTTTATGGAATGGATACTCTGGTGCAACAGTAAGGATCTTGAACCTCCTCTTGTCAACACCAAAGATGCGCTCAATGACATTTCGAAGTTGAGCATGTCATAGATTGTACAGTTCCTTGGCATTGCGGGGTCTATATGATTCAAGTGAGCGCAGAATAGTGAGTTCAAGACAGCTACAATACTGACCGTAGTGAAACCTGCTCCCATTCTTTTAGATGATAACGCACCCCACGATATGGCACCAGTAAAACATCACAGGAAGGAAAACCTGCATCGGCAAGATATATCTTCCCTTCTGGAATCAGAAAATCGGTCCATCGAGCATCATCAAAAATGCGACCATCAGCGGCACTCCCTTCCCATCCACTAAGTATATAACAGAATTCCATGTCAAATGTGCATGCAGCAAGAACATTCTGGGAAATGAAGCCCTTTCGATTGCGAAAGCAGGGTACTGCATCAGCACTAACATGGGCATGAAAGTGGCATCCATCAATGGCACCAATGCAATTATCGAAGTAACCAGAGAACTTGGGATTGTTGGATATCTCCTCTGGTATACTGGTGCAGGGTAGTGTGATGTACTTGCGATAAAAAGCTCCACAGAGCATATCTAAGACTTGGCTGAAATAGCTGTCATACTAGGATTAAAAAGTGGGTATGCATCTCAATCAACTGGTACTCACCGCGAGATTGTATCTCCTCCTCATTGAAAGTGCTCCTGTAGCTCTCTATTAGAGCATGCAGATACCATGGTATGAAGGAATATCGCCACTTTCTCATCAGCTGAGACATGACGACTATCCTTTAAGCCACATGTATTGCATAACTCCTGTACAAGTGCATGAAAAACCCTTTTGTTCATGCCAAACATCCTCCGAAACTGTTCATTGCAGCCTGTTTACAATTAATTTAGTTACTGCAAATAGGACGTGGACATTTATTACATACCTTTTAACATATCTGCTAGCCACATCTCTCCAGTGAATATACCAGTCAGAAAGGGCCTCCTGCGCTGGCTAGCAACAGCAGCTGCAGCTGTGCCAGCAGCAGTTACGACTAGGAAAGCAGCCACATGCTTTTTGCGAGACTTGGGCTTGTAGCGGACCATCGATGTGGAGGTTTGTGCAAAAGATTGGATGCGCTGATAACAGTACATAGGGGTTTTCACACGGTCAGCCTATCCGACAGAACAGATTTATTATTTCCTTGTCCGATGCTTGTTGGACAGGTATATCAAAAAATCACATCATTTTTTTAAAATTCCCTAGTCCTATCCAATACCGGTTACAGAACGGGCCCTTAATATTATAAATATCTGACTGGTTTTTCTTCCTCTTGTCTTGCTTCCTGTATTTTTCAACGACATCATTGAGATTTTCAACTGGTTCAATTGGATCACTTGCTGACCATCTTAGTTTATCTGGTACTTGTTCTGGTACATGTTGCTCTCCCTTCCACTGAAAAAATTGTGCGGTGACATCAACTCTGGTGACACCATTTACATGGTCAGGCAACACTTGTTCAAACCTTAGACATGTTATTTCATCTAGAACCTCTAGTTCACGAAATTCTTGACGCAAAAATCCATTTAACCCACCTGTTATCTTCTCAATAGTTGAATGAGACAAAGGTTCCATTATGACCGTGCCCTTGTGCGTAGAACTTCTTGAAAGTGCTGTATATATGCTTTGATGGTTTCTGGCCTGAGACAAGCTGCACAGATTGAAGTTTCTAGTTCTGCCCTGAGAATTGAAGTCTGTCATTGCAATGTTTTGAATGATTTGGACTTGGCTCCTCGTTATACTGTAGGTTTCACCACTGGGCATTCTTGCTGTGACAGGAACACTGTTACGTGAGAGAGGTACAATGTTCTTTGGTAGTCCTTGTATTGTGATGTCTTTTTCTGGTTTGTGTAGCTTCACATAAAGAACATCAATATACTACCATTTGAATCTTTAGCAGCTTTCCAACCATGTACATGTGCTTCTTGCCCATTTGTTATACATAGCTCTGTTGCCTCATTGTATTTTATCATAACAGGCATTCCCACGCACAACTGTAATATACCTGGTATATGTGCTGTGTCACAAGGTGATATATCCCATAGAGCTTCTCTGAGTGTTTCTGTCATTGCCTTGGGTGCTGTTGTTTTTCTGTATGCTTTACGTCTGGTTGTAGCAGGATCTTTTCCATGACCCAGAGTGTCCCATGAATAAGAGGAGTGAAGAGGTTGGTTGACTTCTGATGCAAACTTTTGCAACTGGACATTGTTTATACAGTCCCTCTGTGTGTTTCTGCTGGTTATAATAGACACATATCTAAAGACTGCATTGTTTATCTTGGGTTGACCCGACAACCTCCCAGCTACTCTAGATTGAAGATATGCAATATCAGTTGCAGTGCATGATGCAAATTGCATATTTTCCAAAGCCAATCAAAAATTAGAATCTTCTAAGGATTGGGCTTGTTGCCACATATTCTTTACATAACAACATGTGTGACCTGATGCCAAAGTGCTTTTCCTGTTTCCTCTGCTTGTGTATAAAGGGAGTGTGCATGATCCATGCAGGCAACTTTTTTTGTATACAAAGATGTACCACCTACAGGAGGCAACTGTGCAAAATCACCTGCAAATATCACACTATATCTGCCAAAACCAGATGCATGGTTACCAGATATCTGTGAAAGTCTATGGTTTATACGATTAACATCCTGCATATTCAGCATACTCACTTCATCAATAAATATGTATTTGACACCATCTAGGTTCTCTCTGGCTTTCTTTATGCCTGTGTCCTCTGTCGCTGGTCTGGAGAAACCAAGCAAGGAATGATATGTCAAACCATGTATAACTGCTGCTGCAGTGCCTGTTGGAGCACAAACCATAGCATGACCTTCTCCTTTCTCACGTAAAAATCTGCATAATGAATGTATGACTTTGCTTTTACCAGTGCCACCCATACCACCAATATACATCTTCAAAGGTTTGAACTCAGCAGATGTGGAATGATTTATAATAATCTTAAACACTCTGTGTTGTTCTTCATCAAGAGTCTCATATATAACAATATTATCAGATAGGCACTGCTCTTCTACTAACTGACTCTGAAAATCTTTGTCTATATATGATAGATCATCAAATACCACTTCATTCCATCTAGTGAATTTGTTTTTATGACTGTTGTTACTTTCAGCATTATCATTTGCAGGGTTGTGCTTCATGTTCAGCAGAGCTCTACTTCTCTCCTCAGCAACCTTTTGCTTCCATGTTGTACTGTCTATAGTTATATCTGGACAGAAAGTGTTAACATCATTGTCTAACTTGTATTTTTCAGAGTGAGGGTCTAGAATATCTGATATGTCCAAAGTCTTAGATATTTGGTCATTCAGTAACTGATTTCTTATAGTACCATTGTTTGGAAGTAGATCTTCTGTGTTAAAATCAATGGGGGCTTCAAATGTATCCTGATTATAGGTTTCATTAATATTGCTGAGGGATTCATGCATTGCAGTATCATCAGAGTTGTCTATATCAAATCCTGGTCCTGAGCTAGTGTGTGTTTGACCACGTTTCCTTAAAGCAGAGTAGTCATCCCGGGCAGCATTGCATTCATACCTCAAGTTGAAGTTTGCCATTAGTTTTATTTGCATTTCTGTAAAAATGTGGACATTCAAAGCTGCTTCTCTCAATTCTGAACCATCTCTCCATGGTTTAAAAAGTGACAACATAACACAGCAATAGTATTCCCTGTCATCTTTGTCACTTCTTGGTAATGTCTTCCCTATGAAATTTAAAGTCCTGTTCTCCATATCCTTGTATTTAAACAGACAATGTGAATGAGTCTGAGAATGAGAGATATCAAAATGTGTAATAGAAGGGGGATATTCATGTTCTGTGTTAAGTATAGATCCCCAAGTTTGATCTTTGTTGTCTACGTCCTCACATTCTTGTGTGTCAATCTCATCTTCACTATGAATTTTCTGTTTTGTCCTCACTTTCTTTTGATATGTGGACATAAAATCATACAAGTTCATCTGGTCAATATCATTGCAACGCATTGTATAGTCATCCACCTTTGAGATGCCCACAATTTTGTCATTGGTGCCTTTGTTTATCCAAACCTTCTCATCTGGAACATATTGTTGTGATCCACTTGGACCCTCACTCTGAGCCTGCAATATATTGTCATGATCTTTCCAATGTGCCCTTACTCAGTCTACATATTGTGTCCAGTAAAAGGATGTGAACTGATAGTTGGTGTAATGATCTAGATTGCCTAACAGATACATAGATGCCATTGGGCTCCCAATTTCCATTTTTCCAGTCAGACTGTTTATCATCTTAACTATAATGGTCCTGGCCAATTTTCTGTTATCACTGGTATCAGAAATGAAACTGCTGTTTTTGGTGTAAACTCCTTTGATTGTTTCAAAGAAAGTGTATGTCTTGAGACCTGGCTTTGTAACATAATCAGTGATGTAAGCCACACATGCTTTCACTGCAGTACCTGACAGAAGAGAAGTCACATCTGTATTGCATCTGAAAAGATATGTGACAGCTGGTGTCCACGTGTTCCACCACGGCTCTCCCTTTTTCATTTCAATGTAACCTGTGTCAGGGTCAATCAGGGTTTGAGCATGCACTTGTCTAGGAAAATGAGCTTTGCATACTCCATCAACAAGACATGCTGGATGTGTATGAACTGCAGTAGAACTGTCTCCCTTTATACAATTATGCATGTTAGACCTGAAAGCCAGATCATCACAATTCCACTCAGCAATTCTTCTGCATGATTCACATTGACACATACTGGAACATGAACATACAGCAACTGGTGGTGGTGTAGGCATTGTTAAAAAGTAGGGTCTTTATAATCAGGTTTTGTCTTGTTCAAAATTATTTTTTCATTGATACTTGCACTGGTGTCAGTGTCAAATTCACCAACATAGCAAGACTCCAGATAGGAAATAAGTGACTTAATGAAATCAGAGTCATGTTTAAGTATCCAGTCCCTTATCTCCTGTGGACTCAGACAACAGATGGAGATGGAGAGTTAATGACCCTGTTGTTCAACAGTTCCATAATAAGCTTCAGTCTTTCCATATAAACCATCATGCCCACTACCAACCCCTAGCACATGTTTGATAAATGCTTGGACCATAAAGTCAAAGAACCTGGCAGCAGCCACTGGATTTTGTTTAATGAGATGCTCTCTTAGCTTCTTGTCTCAGATCTCAGGTTTGTACTCTTGATCAACATCAGCAAAATACAAGCATATTGGATGGTTAACATCTGCTGGTGATATAGTAATAAACCAAGATGGTGATCCTATCTTGTTGATCAAAGACCATATCTCATTTCTCATATGTTTCTTTGAAGTCACAGACCCCTGTACACGAGAAGCAGCAGCATCCACATCATTTATCAACTGTAAACAAGATTTCTCTTGCTCATTAGCAGGAACTACACATTCCTTATTTTTAAACCGAGTGTACATATCATCAAGGACTTTACTATCAATATTTCGAATTTGATCTGCAATGTTGTTGATGTTTTTACGATGGGTTATAATAAAACCACCATCATTGATTTGCTTCATCTGCTCAACATTGAAAGCAATAATAGAAAAGCTTGGCTCAAATTGGAAACGTTTATCATAGTACATAAGGTAGAATCGCTTATGAGCTGTCTGACCCATTTTTGAAGTTTGCATAGAGTTGTTTCTACCACCCAGCCATAAGGAAACAAATGATACATCATTCGAAAAAGTGAAGGATTGTGAGAAGTTGGCACAGGTTTATCATCATGTGCTACAAATAAAATGTTCTTCTTGTTCTCCTTCAGGTGTTTCAGTGCCGCAGCACACATTTCACGTGATGTCATATTTCCAAATTCTTCTCCTGTAAGCCCATGAACACTTACTGGGCAAGGACCTGTTTCTGTTCCTTCGTCCTCTATATCCTCATTAATAGCAGACATTAATGCATCTTTGTTAAAATCCTGTTGATGATATTCATAAGCAACAGGTACAGCTTCTTCCTCATAAGAGTTGAGATTTTCATCTGAGATGACAATGTCCTGATAGTCCTTGTGATTTAGCTTCAGCCATTCCAGTGCTTTTTTGACTACCGCTCTCCTCACCAACAGAGGTGTATCTATTAACTGCTCTGGAGTGGGCCTTGATGGACCTGAGAACATAAAGGCAATCATTTCATCCAACTTGTCGTTTCCAGGAGGGAGTATGTCATATATCTTGTCCACAGGATTTGAAAAGCACATAATGTTAGCCTTCATTTTGTACCTGCCAGACACAACTTTGACTAAACAACAACTGTGTCTGACCCTTGCTATCAACAATTTTTCTGCAAATCTGAGACCCTTGAGCTCTTTCAGAATGTCACCAATCCAAAGACCTTGTGCCAATGCATTTGAAGGCATTTTGTTATTACCCAGGCTAGTGAAGCAACTGTTGCATATATGGGTGCAATCACTTGCCAGTACAGGCCCTTCTATAGAAACAATGGGATCATTCAGGGATGTATGCTCCTTGCCTGTCACTCCAGGAACATCCAAAATGCTCAGATCAAACTGGTCAAGATGGAGAGGTCGGCTATTAGCCAGAGGATGCAGCTGTCCACATACTGCACATCCTCTCTCTTGGAATTGAGAGGGATCAGTGTCTTAGAGAGAAACCCCGAATTATATCCATTATTTTATTTTTTGTAGAAGGTTTTGGTGGAAATGGTAAGCCTTTGTGAACATTGTCGTGGGAATTTTTATTGTTGCAGGAATTTGTCTTTGCACTGTAACGGGAAGCTTTCTTATCATCACTCAAATTGGAATACCACTGCTGGGTTCTCTCAGTGTTAGACTTGACTATAAAAGGTTCAAACAGAATGACCACTGATGGACATGATTCACACTGGTGCTGACACAATAAATCACTGACACTGTGTTTGACATTATGTTTTGATATAAATATTCCATGCAAGTTAGCAATGGACTTGAGAACCATTGCAGGCATTTCTTTCAAAACTGGATCATGTAAAGGTATTGTACATACCAGAAACGATTGTAAGTCTTGATGAGTCAACAAGTCTTTTATATGTGCTCTATGAACTCTAAGCTTAATAGACTTGCTATATGGTATTACCCCCTCTTTACAATATGGGGACAGTTTCTTGAAGAAAAATGTTGAACTTCCACCACCAGTAACAATTTTAGAGTGATGTGTATCGTCAAATCCAACACGCACTCTGCAATATGCCGAGACTTTTATAGTGTCACACTGGTAACCTCCCACATAATTAATGCGATTAAAGTACATAAGGATTGGATATGGAAATATATGCGAGCTTTGCAAGGAAGTTAAGCATATGTAGAATTCAGACTTAGTGATCTGATTTTGAACACGTTGAAGAAAAAGCAAGTACGATGTATCTAATTGTACTTGTCCACTGGCAAGTATATACAGTAAAGCAGACACGGGGCATGTATTATTGGTTCTGAAAATTAACAAATGCTTAATTAACTTCTGTTTCTTCAAAATTCTGTCTGATTGTGAAGGTTTAATGCGGCATGGGCTTCTTTCTGATTCACTAGATTTATCGCACTGATGGCTACTGTTTTTTTAGGAAGCATCAAGGGCTATGATAATCATACACAAGCACCATGCTATGTGACGAGGTCACGACACTATGTAATGATGCAAGGCACTATGGACTTCTTTCTAATTCAGTAGAATTATGGCACTGAGGGCTGCTGTTTTTTAGGATGCACCAAGGGCTAGGATAATCATACAAAACTGATGTGCTCTCTGATGAGGACACGACAGTATGCATAGGATGGCAGTACATAGTGGATTCAGCATACTTTTGCAATATGCAGTCCAAGGAGCACGTATCGCAAAGCATACAATGTTTTTGTGGAAACGATGAAAATGAGACGAAAAGCACACATAATGCAGCTATGAGAGAGGACACAACGAGACCCAGACGAGTCATGGTAGTGGTTGAAGGAAGAGAAACGGATTTAACAACGCGTAAGTAAGTCAACATTGCACAAACAAACATAAACAATCGTATGACGTCGCCTCCGCTCGCGCTGATGTGCCAATAGTCTCAATCAAATACAGAGCGGTCTTGAAGCCAATATATAGATCAATTTGGAGAGAGTCGACAAGATAGATAATAAATACACGACACCGGAGCAGTGCGACCATACATATATGCGACGTGACGACTGAGTGAACGACTAATTTATTAAGTTAATAGCGAACAGTATAAGTTTGTTAATTTCAGCAAGTAACGACAGTATCAGTGAGTATAGGGGGAACGATGTAGCCACGCTACAACTAATATGATAGATACATAAAATGGTCAACAATCAGCAGACAGAAGTGGCCAGGCCTTCATTTTACCCTTCGAGTTTTTCTTCGGCGAACTACGTTTCTTTTGGTGTGGTAGTTTTTGATGAGGAAGGTTTCGGCGTAGAGGGACCTTCTCCTTTGTCGTCGGCGTAGTGCTCGTCTTCACCGAGTTCACACTCAGACCGTGGGGTGTCCGGAAATATTAGACTGTCGAAAACACCGACTGGCATCAACGACTCGTGGCAAATAACGAGAGCAAAACCAAATACGCACCGTTTTGGGTTTTGGTTACCGGCGAGAACCCCGACCCAGAGCAAGTTGAACGTAACGCTCCAAGAAGAGGGGTTCTTCTGGTTACAATATCTGGTGACCATGTAAGCGACTACAACAATCGCATCTCGATGGGATTCCGCTGCAGGCCATAATGGCCATGCGTTAATGTTTTGGAGATCGTCAGGGAGCTTGAATGCTCGACGACCTGGTTTCAGAGCGAGATCGAAGATAGGTACTGTGTGTGGACGTTAGTATCACGGCTATAAAACTGCAGTTGCAGTAGATGCCGAATACATACCAGTTTCGTTGACGTCGATGGAGGTTTTGCGGAACGCAGAAGTATGTTGTATTTGAAGTTCTTGGGGATCTTTGAAGGTAGAAGGAGATGTTGCTTGCTGACAAAATGAAAGAAAAAAAGTTAAACTAGACAACGTGTTGTATTATACAGTTTGCTTACAGCTTTGTAGGTGTTGGAAGATTTGCGACTTGAGGAACTCTTCCCAGGGCCGTTTGTACTATAAGCTTCGTCAAATTTCTGCAAAGCAAGCCGTTCAAAATAGTTAAAAAAGTTAAAACACAGGTGATAGCATCATTCAATACCTTTAGCTGCTCCGCTGTCGGTGGTTGTTGTACATCGTTACTCTTGACTAACAAGAGAAAGAGCTCAGCACGCGAAATACAAAGAGTTCTAGCACTTACAAGGGCTGATGCGGGTACTGTACTGAACACCTCCCACTGGGCCGGACTTTCCTTCCCATTACACGTCGCGATACACAGTAGGGCCCATATATGAAGTTTCTTCTAACGTATTACCGATGACAGAGGTGGTATATTCAAACTCTGATTGTAAATGAGACAATACGATGGATTGTATCGCCTTCTCATTCAAAGCGTACGAGCCAATCTGCCCTGGTTGAACAAGAGAAGACGTGATAACCTAACGAGTAAGAATATATATATCAGAAGTCATAAACCGAAAACGGGGTACGTACAGAACCAACGCTAATCCAACTGTCTCATGACAAGGCTAGCACTCACAAATTGGTCTTGCAGCCTTTCTTTGGCAAACAATGTCACAGTTTTGAGGATCTGAGGCCTCTTCTTCATTGATTTGGTCTCCCCAGATACATACCTGAATCCTGTAACTCATGACATTGCTTTGTACACAGTATTAGTACTTTTATTCACCTGTGGAAGCTCAGGCATGTTACTGGGAGTGTTCGACATGGCACTCAGTACCAGTACTTGCTCTTGCAGACTCAAATTTACCATCAAAAATGGTACTGAAGTACGAAAATTTTCTGACATGAGAAAAAATTTTAAGAGGATCTTGGGCTGAACCCTGAACTAGCCCTATATTGCTCAGCTAAATTTTCCCTCCCCCTTGATCTGCATACTAAATTTTGCTTTGGCTGCAAATGTGAAAAGGAGGCCAAGCATCGTACCTTTGCATTTGTAGCCACAGATTTGATACAGTGAGTCCGCATGCGTTGACACCGCGTAGGACACTGAACATCAAAGCACATTTACCGTTCCCTTTCTTCACAATATTCCAACCGTTTAAAAATATTGGGTCTTGCAACCTTCTTGAACTCGCAGCAGCCTTTTCAGACATCGGGATCACCTTGCAGTATACGAAGGCTTGATGCTGAGCTTCAAGATCACCACACAGAGGGCCGTACAATGTACCAGAAAAATGCAAAAAGTGCCTGTGGGCTTCTTAGGCAGCAGCATGGCCTATTTCCTCAGGCAACATCGAGTTGATGTCAGAATAACCGCTATAGACTCTATTACAAGGCCGAATGAAATGAGGATGAGTTGTTTACACTGTGTTTCTGCAGGTGGCTATGTCAATTACATCCCAACTTCTCCCGACCGTCTCTTGCTGCAACCCCTCTTTCGTCCAGCTCTTTTCCGTTTTAATTCCGACAGCTTACAGGGTCAAATGTGTTCCTTTCAATCTCCTTTATCCCTCTCTCATACCACTATGAAGCTCTTTCACACATATTTTCTGTTTGCTGCTCCGTTTTTACTTTGGCTATGTGTAAACTTGGCCCTGATTACTTTGACTCCAACCCTGCCATTACAATCAGTCTGAGCGTTCGCAAGCGCAGCCAGGCGGACTGCGCAGATTTCGCTCACCTAAGTTTTGTCTTTGATTTTACGGTGTTTCTCTACAACCAGTCAATGTTCTTCAACATTTACAACACGTCTCACTGCACACTAGGCGTCAATGAATTCAATTGCCGCCTTGCTAATCTGGTTGTAACTGATGTAAACCCATGCTTATCCAATTCCAGAGATTTTGTCTGTGACACTTACTCCTTGGGCTTCTTTGCGTCTATCCTTGGGTATATGGCACCCGTCTATAACGAATCCGAGCTTCTCTATGTAAACTAGGCCTTGAACACAACCTTGCTGTTTTGGTTATGCCTCATTCCAATCGGCTTGCGGAAATCTCGTTCATGTCGGAAGTTCTTCTTTTTCTTATGCTTCTATTCTTGGTTCCCATCATGGTGCGCCATTTCATCATCTTGGCGCCTATGCCTGGGTCTGATGGCACTCCAAGCATTGTTGTAGAGAGAGCTGTAAACAGAAGCTGAGTGGGCGTTCATTGCGGGGAGGAAGAAAGAAAGCCTACCGGTCAGGGCTCGTTTCTTTGTTGCAAAACGAGCTTACCAGGGGTTCAGCGTGGGACAACGCACTCCCAAAAAGGAAAACATCACGTGGTGAGCGCAGCATTGGCGTGAAATCGACCGCATTTGGGAGATAAAACCCACTGCCTATACGGTAACGGGAATAAGTAGTAATCAGAATCAACATCTGCGTCGTCATCTCCACTGCTTGCGTCCGTGTTCGCCATACCATTACTAGTACCATTGCCAGTACCAGTACCAGAGCCACTCCCATCAACACAGTGTTGCCGCGGTCCGGGCCGGGCCTGGCCCTCCTCAAATTTCCTGGCCCTTGACCCGGCCCTCGAGGGCTGGGCCAGGCCAGGGTCAGTGGCTGTGTTGACTCTGCCGGCCAGGGTCAGGCCGGGGTCAGCCCTGGTCAGCCCTAGTCCACACTGATATATTTTTTTCTTGAGAGGTAGGTCAAAAAAACCCATAAACACTTATGAATACCCTTTTTATCTATGTAGATTAATCTATAATACAGTACTTGAGGCCAAAAGGAACTCAATCGTGTCTGAGCTCAACATCTCAAGCTATGGGAACAATCTTGGAACTTGCCGAGCATTGCTGTTACAGTGGTACAGTTGAACATCTCACATTGCATACAATCCGTTTCGCCAAAATTTTATGCAAAGTGAGATTCATGCAGTGTCAGAACCAGACATTTTTCGGACCACATGATCACGTGATATTATGTAATACATAATTTAGCTGCTTTTGGTAGTGTATTGTAAATACTAGTCTGCTGTGTCTTCGACTGACGCAGCTTTGTTACGCTACCGCGAAACCTCAGCAATGCCTGTTCCAGCACCTGGATTTTGTCGTAGAGAGTGAGATGCTCCTTCGGAGGAGGAGCAGTGGATTTCGCAGTCGTGCGAGGTGTTTCTTTCTTTGGCTGACGAGATTGTCGATTTTTGTGGAAGAGGTCATCTGGAAGCTCAAAACTTAAGATAGATTTTTCCATAACTGCGTCTGGTCTGGGTTTTAAACTTAGTGCATTTGGTTGCAAGGAAATCTATGAGGAGGAGCTCCGAAGCATGCTAATACCAGTCTAAAACTACCAGGGGTTCAGGGGTACTTAAGGGTCCTTGATCTGACAATGCATATCTGACTGAAAATCCTTATGCATTATGCATTATGCAAAATTCCAGTAATTTGGCGCGTAACCAAGTTCATTTCGCCAAAATCCTATGCAATGTCAGATTTATGCATTTAGGGCTGATGCAAAGTGAGATGTTCAACTGTACATCACTATACAGGTGTCTAGGACACTAAGTTAGCTAATTACTGTATACATAATTCTGTCTGACAAATCAAGATGGCCATTTAAAGTGGCTACTCTAGGTCATACAGAAAGCCAAGGTCCTGAGGGCCGGACAGGGTCGGCCCTCCTCTCCAATGCCTGACCCTCGACCCGACCCTTGAAGGCCGGGTCCGGCCAGGGTCAGTGGCTGTACGGGGTCATCGGGGTCGGTCCAGGGGTCATGACTCGGACCGTGGCAAGACTGCATCAACATCGGTACCCATAACAGCCTGACTTTTATTGATTGGTATAGTATACACCTTGGACCTTTGGTGACCTGTGACATCAAAATTTTTTCGTCTACCTGTGTGTAGGTACATTGAATAGACAATTTGAAAATGATACCAAGACCTTGCCGTTATTAGAGAACAATAGGAGAGAACAATAGGAATATGCCGGCACTTTGAACAACGGCAATTCCTATATGCAGAGATGGTGCCGAACAATTAAGAGACCGGCGCGCTACCTTTCCAACCTTGGAGTCTCGCTGCAACACGACTTCAACAAAAACCAACATGAATATCCCAACCGACGTCGCAAAAATAATTCTACCTAGCGAAGAGCTTCCTATCACTACCATCAGGAAAAACCTCAATTGAGAATTTATACAATATACGTACAAATTTTGTAGTAGCAGTAGTATGGCAGTCAAAATTTGAAAAAATCTGTTCACACTCGGATTTATTTGGTTGTACTCTGCTGTATGTGCAAAATCGTTGACATGTTTGGAGGTTTTCGGCTTACCAGTGATGCTGAACTTGTACAGTAGTGATCTCAGCGGAGAGACTTACGCAATGCTGCCGATGGGTGCAAATACAGGATACAAAGGAATACAGGTAAAATCTGAATGCATTGGTAAAGTACTTACATGGAGTACATAGAGCAGTAAAATCAACAAGTCTTATATGCGTAGTCGTACCACTTTATATCCTCCAATTATCACTGTTGCAACTATATTTTGAAGGTTCCATGCATGATCTACATACGGCGTTAATATCAGAAGCTGCGGGAAGTGGACAAGGAAAATAGTGTACTCATATGAGCAATATTCAAATGGCTAAAACACATTGGTGGGGTCAGACGAGCTTGAAGGTATATGTTCGTCGTTGGCGATACAAGTTTTGTCACAATGAGAAGCGAAGGTGTGACTTGATTGACGTCATTGACTATACAGTTACGCGTGTCGGAGCTCGAATACACGATCACATGCGGAGTTGGTTGATTTTTGCTATGCTTTCCTTCTTCCTTCCCTCCATCTGCTTCTCCCTCCAGTTCGTTCTTCTCTGTTCTCCAAGACCTTTCCTGTCCTTTTTCGAGATGCGCTCTTCTGGCTCCAGTGATGCACAGCATATCTACGTCAGTTGTTGGAAATATTCCTCATTCAATACTATATATTATAGGTGCGCAATTTTTCACGTCATGTCTGCCGGCTGCTGATGTATGTGTTGTTGTCTTTCTCTTGAATCTAGACCTGGTATAGGGGCACTGTATTCCTTCTTCTAGTGTCTGGCTTGCAACCAGTATGTCTGTCATCGCTTTCATAACTACATCGTTCACTGATTACTTGATATATGCCATACAGTCATTACACCCAATGGTTATACATATGGCGTGCGTTGTGTAGGTCTGGTAAGTGCATTGTACCTTGTCCTAACTTGGCCGTTGATTGATCCTCTTTATTGTAGTGTGACAATCTCTTAATGTGATGATATCTTGTTGAACAGGGATCGTTGGTTGCGAAGATTCTTGGGAGCTGCGTAGGGTTGATGTATGTACGTAGTGTCATGTATTTGGTACGCCAGGTCAATATACAACTGTTTTCTTCTCCATCCCTTTGTTTCGTTGTGAAATTTCTATGCAAAAACTGAGTAAAATCTTACGAGGATTGTGTTGTTTATTGTTTTTATTGCATAATTCTCGCCAAATTCACAGGGGGGCTGATGGAAGTGGATAAAATACTACCATATTGTAAAATTGGTATTTTTTCGTCACATTTCTACCATTTACGACAATATGTGACCAAATTTTCAGATGAGGTCTTTCCTGATGACCTTTGTTAATTTTCCTATACCACCAACAAGGAAAAGGAAAACGCGTTGTTGGCGGGATGCACACGCTTGATTTTCAATAGCTTTCTATCGGTAGAATGAATTTTGCGTTTACACCTCGCGTTTATGTAAACGCCCGCGTCTACATACCGTGCGTTTACACTGTAAGTATATGTAGTACAGCACCTATATTTTTGCGTCCAGGTGTGTCTTTCTTTTACGATTTACAAGTATACAAGTACTGTATTTGCAGTAAACACTTGGTTTCTCGACTGGTAAGCCTTGGTACAGCTTGTGGGCCAACTATGGATAAGCCAGATGTTGTTCTCAGGCTTAGGAGCATTGCGTGGAGTCGAAAGTAGTGAATAAAAATAACAGGTCTTGTGTAGAGCACTCATAAAGTACCTCAAGAAGGCCCGAGCTGACCCAAAAATGTCAATACGACCTCTTCCCATGCCCATCAACCATCCGCAGGTCATCCTCGGATTGGTCCGATAATACCCCTCGGTTGGGGCACTCACAAAGACCCGATCTTATTAGACTTAGGTTATCTTAGTGAATAGTCTTAGCGAGAGTCACAAAGTGGGGGGTAAGAGCGTGCGAACGTATCTCGCTTGACTCTCAAGTATATATCATTAATCGAAGTAGTATAATAATATAAATAGTCTAAGTATATCCGTATGATCATTTGACCGTATGTCCGCAGTACCTGATTGATGCCGTATGCATAGTAGCTTAGTAACTTGATCATTATTACTTAATTCCAACAGATCTGCCATCCGAATCCGGATGCCTACTGTACCATTTTCAATCAATTCATCTCTCAGAAAGTGTGTGACATCCCAGACGAAATTTTGGTTTTGTCTGAGCCTTAGGTGACCTGTGACATCATTTTTTTCGTCTCTGTGGATGGGGTTGCCACATAGTAGCCAAAGGATTTTATGTATCTACCATTGTTGTGAGACAATGAGAAAATTGTGCATTGCATTGACAATCAATGATACTTGCTTAGCCAAAAGTGGCCAGGTCCATTTATGGTAAATACGTGTGATTTTGTTGCTTTACTTTCAACTTTCACAACTATTTTTCACTGCTGTGACAAGCTGCTTTTTCATTTTGTCAAAACAGGGGTCTGTGACATGTGACAGACAAATTGATTGAAATGGTACAGTATCCTTCGGATGTTCAGATGGAATCCGCTAAGAGCAACAACTTCATACGAGACGCATGGGAAAGTTGTTGGATGTTGCCACTGTGGCGGCCATTTTATGATGGCTAAGCTGTGGAAAATGACAGTGAGTAAATGGTATGTAAACGCAAATGTAAACGCAAGTGGAACGCCATGTAAACCCGAAGTAAACACTAGCTTTTACAATTTGCGTTGATCTAGATGCTAACGTTTGCTTTGCGTTTACATGTGCATTTCAAAATTTGCGTGTACAGTAATTTTTGAAAGTTTGAGTAATAATAAAGTATATTTGATGGAATTTTGATCAGCATATGCTCGGTTCAAGAGTGTCTCTTACTTATTATATCTGAAAATCTAAAGCTACAATTCAGAAGTCACTAGCTTGGGAGTGAAGTCTGTACATTACACATCTGATATAATACGGGATGGCTTCTGGGGCATTAAAAACTCATTTCCAAGCAATGCAAGGCTACATTTGAGACAGGTCAAATCACAAAGGATATTCACTGATCAGGTTCTACATAAGGAACTACCTGTTGATTTCAGGTTGGCCATCTTCAATCAGTCTACCTTGGCCTGAAGGATGTGAAACATACGATGTAAACGCAAAACGCAAAAATTGAGACGCTTGCGTTTACATGAAATGCACGGTGTCAACGCAGAATTACATAGACCGGATTTTATTGTTTCTATTTCCGGAACCGGAACCATACCGGTTGGCATTTGAGATTTTGGTCGCACCAATGTTTGCACCAATTTTTAGAGCAGAGAAGACTTCACTGAGAGTAACTGGCATGGGGAACATATTCCAAACAACAGCAGAGAACTCAGTCAGGACAGGAATGGCAAGTGAGAACGAATATTCTCCCCCTCCCTTTGCGTGAGGCTAGGGGGTCAGGACCCCATCTCTTTGTCAGGACAGATGTAGCTTGCAGGCTGGGAAGGAGGGTGCAATTGTCTGGATTCATTAGCGCCCACAAGCACCCCAAGGTTGTGCACAATTCTGGCTGGCATCACCAGCTTTGTCATCCTTTCCATCTTTCTCTGGGACAATGGACTCTGGCCTCCTTCTTTTACTGTAAATACAGTACTATGCCTTACCAGTAATATATAAGTCCTAATCTGGCCCAATACTTCTTTCATGTACCCTGCTCATATCTTACTGCTCTCAATAAATGTGCAGAAGAGAGTGCCATTTGCCCAGTGAGCGGAATCTGCTGGGAAGTCCCACAGAGTGGAAGCCATTGGGATGTCCCATATGATCCAAAAGGGATATCCCATGTGCTAGTGTGGGTTGGGATGTCCCAGGAGAATGCGTCAGGGACATCCCATTCTGATACATAATAATATGGGAAGTCCCTTGAAAATTCACAGAGAATGTCAAGTCCCTTGCCCCAAGATATCTACTAGTATGTGCCAGCTGCCAAGTGAGACATTGGGATGTGCCAAGTCCCTACTTGGGGGCTTTAGATAAAGCTTTAATATATAGCTATACAATTTATTGAGAGTACTATTTATTTCTTTAGTGGACAAGGAATTAAGCACGGAAGGCTAGAGTGAGCAATGTGTCTAGATACAGTTTGGCATGGTGCAGTGACTTATAATTTTTTTTATTTTACGAGGCACTGATCAGTAAGGATAATATTTTGAGTGCAAGAAGGAAATAATATGGCTGTATAATTAAAATTGCCATGCTAGGCAATACAGGAAACAAATAATGCAACTGAGTGCCAGAATTATATTATAATTAACCAAAAGTGTGTGACAGTGTGACACATGGGATATCCCAAAGGGATGAGCTGGTTAGTCCCACAGCCAAGAATCAGCTCATGGGATGTCCCACAGGAAGACCCAGGAGGCAGTTGGTAGATCCCAGGGACATGGTTAGAGACTGGGTTACTACCCCTACTTAGGTGGATTAGCTTGCAGGAGCAATTCCACCTAACTAGGTACCTTAGTAGGGGTGCCTGAAGTGGGGTGGTTTGTCATTTGAGTGTATCAATGACCTTGACACCTGAGTCCTTCACAAGTCCTTCATGAGTCACTCACAAAATCTTCATGAACCCCATGAGTTCTTCTTGAGTCACTCATGAAACCTTCAGGAACCTGTCGTGAGTCACTCATGACTATGAGGGCCTTCACCAAGCCTTCCCAAGTCCTTCACCATTTTTTCCTTCACAAATCATTTACAACTGAGTAGACTGTTATTTCCTCTTTCATTCCAAAATCTATCTATTCATTTCTTAATTTGACATTCATTGTTATAATTATACAGTAAAACACCTACTTTTATGCTATCATTCCTTGATTTTACCACCTCCTATATATCTCTTGTAAGTCTCCAAGATTTTTCCCTTTCCAATAAATTCAAAAACAATTCTCCTTGACTTACAGGTGCATCCCTTTAAAGCTATTAGGTACCCAGGATATCATATGTCCTCTATCCTGATGTATGACTTTTCTGTAAAATTATAAGATTTCATGCTAATGTTTTGGGTTTTGTAAAGCTCCTTTAATACAACTGATCTTATTTAAGCATTTCTGTGACCATCCTGTCACTCAGTAAATCTATCATAAATGCACTCACTATTGATAGTCATTTACAAGAGCTTTTGATCTCATAAGTCTTCTGGTAAATCTTGGCTGTCTTACTATATGACATCCTGTGACCATGTGTCACATCAGAATGTTTCTGTCTATCTCAACCCAGTAATATACCTTGACATACAGAAACCTTATGGAATTGTTGTGAAATTTTTACTTTCCTATAATACTCCATAATACATGGGAATTTACAACCTGAGTGGCACTGAGTAAGTCTTCAGTAATATCACTGTATGACAGTGTATTTATGGTATTTGCACCCATGTATGTCCTCTGTAAATCTAGGTTGTATTACTCTATGACATACTGTGATTACATGTCACACTGAAATACTTCTGTAAATTTCAATGGTATTATAGTATGTATTACTGTGACAGAATGTCACATAGAAAGACTCCAGTAATACACCCTGACTTACAGAAACCTTATGGAATTGTTCTGAAATTTTTGCTTTCATGTAATACTCCCATAATAGATGAGGATTTACAAACTGAGTGGCACCGGGTAAGTCTTCAGTAATATCACAGTATGACAGTGTATTTACTGGTATTTGCACCCAGTGTATGGGTATACCGTACTAGTACTGAGCCTATAAAAATTATGGTGCGAAGCCCTAGAAATTGGTGTTGCTGTCAGGAACATATCCTTATAGAGAAGGGCGTAGGAGAGAGTGAGACTTGTTGACAAATCGCTTTTTCATGAAAACAACCACCTGCGCTGGTTTCCATTTTGTAGAACCCACGATAGTGACAAGATAGGAAGAAGGAAGGGTGAGAGTCTGAAAGGGAAAAATGCCAGCTACGGAGGTCAACTATTCACAATGAAACCAAGACCCACAGTAATGTACTGCACCAAAGACCCTCCCAGGTAAGGAAGACTCTCCACACGTTTTCTGGAGTCAAAAGAAAAGACTTCGGCCAATGCATAGTCGGTCCCAATCACCAACTTAGAGCCATCTTCAGCAAAAGCGACTTGCATCATGTCACCTACACTGCAACCTTTGTTTGGAAACATGATTATGGATTTGGCATTGCTTAGTCAGAAGACTGCTGCATACTTTCTGGTCCAGGCTGTGAAGATACCTCTGCTTTCGTCCAGAGCTACTGAATCCCTGTGGAGGTGAGGTGTTAGCCAACAGAACAGAGCTGGGGAGTTTTATGGCTTACATGCATTCTGGGCCTTCCTTCCTTATCCATGATGGTTCACCAGTACTGCCATTAAGCTGTAGACTGACAAGATATCAATGCATATGTGGTATGATAAAGAGAACAGAGAATACAACTCACAAACTTCCACCCGCCTTGGAGAAAACAATGATAGTACACAAAGCCTGACAGAATTTAACAGTCTGGGGAACAAAGGCTGGAGGAAGGCTGACTTTAAATACATTGCTGAGTATGAGTTTAGAGTTCATCTTCCAGACACCAACACTGGAGTCGCTGGTAGACGTAACAAAGAAGCTGTCTTTATTGGCGGGGACCCTCCCTTGTAGTACATCCATTGACATAATGTGTTCAGGGTGATTGCAGTAGACGTTC